>WQNJ02000490.1:137500-195770 GCA_016584745.2 Phylloscopus trochilus trochilus | reverse complement strand
CACAGCGGGGCCGTGCTGGGCCGAACCGGGCCGAACCGGGCCACACCCCCCCCCCCCCGAACCCCCTCCTACCCCCGCACTCACCTCTCATTAAAGTCGGGGTTCAGCGTTCTCCTCTGCACCCCCGTTTTCCTCTTGGTGCCGCGGCTGCGGTCGGGCAGCAGCACCAGGGACACGTAGGGGTCCGGCAGCTCCTTGGCCGCCGCCCGCAGCTCCCTGCCCGCGGGGTGGGGGGCTCAGCGCGGGGGGGGTCGCACCCCCGGGGGTCTCCCCAGCTCCCCCCCGGCCCCCCGTGCCCATCCTCACCTGCAGCAGTGCACGATGGCCACCAGCTTGCGCTGCTCGCCGTGGTACCAGAGCGAGAGCTGCAGCCGCGGGCCCGCCGGGGGCGGGGGGCGGCTGGGGGGGAGATAGCGGGGTCAGCGCCCCCAAAACACCCCCGGCACCCCACCCCCGGGGGGGTTCGGGATGTCCCTGCACCCCAATAGCCGGGGGGGGTTGGGGTTATTTGGGGTTTGAATGTCCAGGGGTGTCCTTGCACCCCAATAGCTGGGGGGGTTTGGGGGTTATTTGGGAATCCGGGGTTTGGATGTCCCCCCCCCCTATTCCGTAGGACCCCCCCTCAATTCGTCCCTGCACCCCACAGACGGGGATTTGGGGGTTATTTGGGAATTTGGGATGTCCGGGGGTGTCCTTGCACCTCCCAGCTGGGGATTTGGGGTGGCTGGGTGTGTCCTTGCACCCCACAGCCGGGGGGGTTTGGGGGTTATTTGGGAATTTGGGGTTTGGATGTCCCCCCCCCTATTCCGTATGACCCCCCCTCAATTCGTCCCTGCACCCCACAGCCGGAGATTTGGGGGTTATTTGGGAATTTGGGAATCCGGGGGTGTCCTTGCACCCCAATAGCCGGGGGGCTTTGGGGGTTATTTGGGAATTTGGGATGTCCCGGGGTGTCCCTGCACCTCCCAGCTGGGGGATTTGGGGTGGTTGGGTGTGTCCTTGCACCCCACAGCCGGGGGGGGTTTGGGGTTATTTGGGAATTCGGGGTGTCCAGGACTGTCCCTGCACCTCATGGCCAGAGATTTGGGGGTTATTGGGGAATCCGGGGTTTGGATTTCCCCCCCCTATTCCGTAGGACCCCCCCCCCTCAATTCGTCCCTGCACCCCACAGCCGGGGGTTTGGGGGTTATTTGGGGTTTGGATGTCCGGGGGTGTCCTTGCACCCCACAGCCGGGGATTTGGGGGTTATTTGGGAATTTGGGATGTCCGGGCGTGTCTCTGCACCTCCCGGCCGGGGAATTTGGGAATCCGGGGGGGGCGGGGGTGTGGCCTTTTCAGCTCCTTTGTCCCCACCTGCCCGCCGGGGGCAGGCGCTGGCGCAGCCCCCCCGCCCCGCGCTCCTCATCTTCACCCTCCTCCTCCTCCTTCTCCTCCTCCCCCCGCGGCTCCGCGTCCCCCCCCGCGGGGGCTCTGCTGGCGGCTCTCTCCTCCACCTGCTGCGACACCAGCACCTGGCCGGGGAGCGGGGGGGGCAGCGCGGTCAGGGGGAGGGGGTCTCCCCTGAGCCCCCCAGCCCCCTCCCCCGGGACCCCCACTCACCCCGGGACCCCCACTCACTCACCCCGAGCTGTGCCCGCAGCAGGAGCTGAGCGCCGGGGCCACCCCCGGCCAGCAGCAGCACGGTCAGGGGGGTCTCCCCAGGCCTCCCAGCCCATTCCCGGGACCCCCAGCCCCTCCCCAGGTCCCTCAGCCCCCTCCCCCGGGACCCCCACTCACCCCGAGACCCCCACTCACTCACTCACTCACCCCGAGCTGTGCCCGCAGCAGGAGCTGAGCGCCCCCGGCCAGCAGGACCCACCCGTCCATGGCCAGGGGTCTCCCCTGAGCCCCCCAGCCCCGGGACCCCCACTCACCCCGGGACCCCCAGCCCTTCCCCTGAGCCCCCCAGCCCCTCCCCCGGGACCCCCACTCACCCCGAGACCCCCACTCACTCACCCCGAGCTGTGCCCGCAGCAGGAGCTGAGCGCCGGGGCCGCCCCCGGCCAGCGGTAGCCACCCGTCCATGGCCAGCCCGTCCCGGGCCAGCAGCTGCTCCAGCGGCAGCCGCAGCGAGCCCAGCGATTGTCCCCCCTCGTCCTTCACCTGCGGGGGCGGCGGGGCTCAGGTGTGCAAGGAGGAGTGTGCAACGGGGAGTGTGCACTGCTGGATTTGCACCCCCAAATCTGCACCCCCGATTTTGCACGGTGGGATTTGCAGCCCCAAATCTGCACTGCTGAATTGGTACCACTGAATTTGCACTGTGGAATTTTCACTGTGGGATTTGCACCCCCGAATTTGCACCCCTGAATTTGCACTGTGGGATTGGTGCCACTGAACTGGGAGGGTTTGGGGGTCTGTGGGGAGGGTTTTGTGGTTTTTGGGGATGGGTTTGGGTTTTTAGGGATGGGTTTGGGGTCTGTGGGATGGATTTGGGCTTTTTGGGGATGGGTTTGGGGTCTGTGGGGATGGATTTGGGGTTTTTAGGGATGGGTTTGGGGTCTGTGGGAGGGTTTTGGGGATTTTTGGGGATGGGTTTGGGGTCTGTGGGAGGGTTTTGGGGATTTTTGGGGATGGGTTTGGGGTTTTGGGGATTTTGGGGATGGGTTTGGGGTTTTTGGGGATGGGTTTGGGGTCTGTGGGGATGGGTTTGGGGTCTGTAGGGATGGATTTGGGGTTTTAGGGATGGGTTTGGGGTCTGTGGGGAGAGGGTTTGAGGTGTGTGGGGATGGGTTTGGCACCTGTGGGGAGGGTTTGGGGTTTTTAGGGATGGTTTGGGCTTTTTGGGGATGGATTTGGGGTCTCTGGGGATGGATTTGGGCTTTTTGGGGATGGATTTGGGGTTTTTAGGGATGGGTTTGGGGTCTGTGGGGATGGGTTTTGGGGATTTTGGGGATGGGTTTGGGTTTTGGGAATTTTGGGGATGGATTTGGGCTTTTTGGGGATGGGTTTGGTGTCTCTGGGGATGGGTTTGGGGTTTTTGGGGATGGGTTTGGGGTCTGTGGGGGGGGTTTTGGGGATTTTTGGGGATGGGTTTGGGGTTTTGGGGATTTTGGGGATGGGTTTGGGGTTTTGGGGATTTTTGGGGATGGATTTGGGGTCCCTTCCCTCCCGCTGCCCCCCACCCCGGGCAGCACCTGCAGCTCCAGCGCCTCCGCGTGCGGCCGCTTGATGAGGAAGGAGAAGCCTTCATCCCACAGGGGCTCCGTGGAGGGGCCGCAGGTCTGGGGGGGGCGCCGGGGGTCAGAGCGCCCGGGACCCCCCCGGGGACCCCCCGGGACCCCCCGGGACCCCCGCCCAGCCCCCTCCCCAGGCTCCCACCTTGGTCCTGAAGGCGACGCCGCTGACGGCCAGGCTGGCAAAGGCCGAGGGCGGCCGGGAGCCCTTCCGGAGCTGGGGGGGCAGATTTGGGGACAGTTGGGGACATTTGGGGACAACTCAGGGACACTCAGGGACACTTGGAGATACTCAGAGACATTTGGGGACAGTCAGGGACACTCAGGGACACTTGGAGATACTCAGGGACATTTGGGGACATTCAGGGACATTTGGGGACATTCAGGGACACTCAGGGACACCTGGAGACAGTCAGGGACACCTGAGGACACTGGGGGACATTCAGGGACACTCAGGGACAGTTGGGGACACTCGGGGACATTTGGGGACACTCAGGGACATTTGGGGACAACTCAGGGACACTCAGGGACACCTGGGGACACTCAGGGACACTTGGAGATACTCAGGGACATTTGGGGACACTCAGGGACATTTGGGGACAACTCAGGGACACTCGGGGACACCTGGGGACTCTCTGGGACACTTGGAGATACTCAGGGACATTTGGGGACACTCGGGGACACCTGGGGACTCTCTGGGACATTTGGGGACAACTCAGGGACACTCAGGGACACTTGGAGATACTCAGGGACATTTGGGGACACCTGGGGACACTGGGGGACATTCAGGGACAGTCAGGGACACTCGGGGACACCTGGGGACACTCAGAGATGCTCGGGGACAACTCAGGGCCATTTGGGGACACTGGGGGACATTCAGGGATATTCGGGGACATTTGGGGAACACTCAGAGCCATTTGGGGGACTCTCAGGGACACTCGGGGACAACTCAGGGCCATTTGGGGACACTCAGGGACACTGGGGGGCACCGGGGGACCCTCAGGGCCATTTGGGGACTCTCAGGGACACTCGGGGGACCCTCAGGGCCATTTGGGGACCCTCGGGGACACTCAGGGCCAGCGGGGTCCCCCTCACCGGCAGCTCGGCCGCTCTCTCCAGGTGGACGCAGAGCAGCGCGGCCGAGAGCGCGGGGCCGTGCGCCGGCTGCAGGAGGCTGTTGGTGTGCAGCACCTGGGGGCACAGAGAGACCCCTGGGGTGAGGAGAGACCCCCGGGGTGGGGAGAGACCCCTGGGGGCACAGAGACCCCCGGGGCACAGAGAGACCCCTGGGGTGAGGAGAGACCCCCGGGGTGGGGAGAGACCCCTGGGGGCACAGAGACCCCCGGGGTGAGGAGAGACCCCCGGGGTGGGGAGAGACCCCCGGGGTGGGGGCACAGAGACCCCCGGGATGGGGTCACGGGGGGCACAGAGAGACCCCCGGGGCACAGAGAGACCCCCAGGGTGGGGTCACAGAGACCCCCAGGGTGGGGCCATGGGGGGCACAGAGAGACCCCTGGGGCAGGGAGAGACCCCCGGGGTGAGGAGAGACCCCTGGGTCACAGAGACCCCCGGGGTGGGGTCACGGGGGGCACAGAGACCCCCAGGGTGGGGTCACAGAGAGCAGAGACCCCCGGGGCAGGGACAGACCCCCGGGGCAGCAGGAGAGGGGCGGGGGTCGCACCGGGGCAGGGAGAGACCCCCGAGAGGGTGGGGATGGAGTGGGGAGGGGGATTTGGGGAGCTGAGGTGGGGACAGAGCGGGGGTTTGGGGTCTGTGGGAGGGGTTTGAGGGTTTTGGGGGTTTTTGGGGCGGGTTTGGGGTTTTTGGGGATGTGTTTGGGGTCTTTGGGGCAGGTTTGTGGGTTTTGGAGCCAGTTTGGGGTTTTTGAGGCGGGGTTTGTGGGTTTTGGGGATGTATTTGGGGTCAGTGGGATGTGTTTGTGGGTTTTGGGGTTTTTGGTGTGGGTTTCTGGTTTTTTGGGGGGGTTTGGGGTTTTTGGGGCGGGTTTGTGGGTTTTGGGGATGTGTTTGGGGTCTGTGGGATGTGTTTTTGGGGTGTTTTTGGGGTGTTTTTGGGGTGTTTTGGGGGTCCCGGGGGGCGTTACCTGCTCCAGCAGGGCGGGGCTGGGCCGGGGCTGCAGCGCCTCCAGGCGGACGTGGAGCCGCCCCGAGCGCACCCGCTCCAGGGGCAGCCACTGGGGGGGGGAGACCCCTCCTCAATTCCAGGGACCCCCCTGATCACTGAGACCCCTCCTCAATTCCAGAGACCCCCGAGACCCCTCCTCAATTCCAGAGACCCCCCCCGAGCCGTGAGACCCCTCCTCAATTCCAGAGACCCCCCTGATCACTGAGACCCCTCCTCAATTCCAGGGACCCCCGAGACCCCTCCTCAATTCCAGAGACCCCCCCTGGTCCCTGAGACCCCTCCTCAATTCCAGAGACCCCCCCTGGTCCCTGAGACCCCTCCTCAATTCCCTGAGACCCCCCCTGATCACTGAGACCCCTCCTCAATTCCAGGGACCCCCCGAGCCGTGAGACCCCTCCTCAATTCAGAGACCCCCCCGAGACCCGTCCTCAATTCCAGAGACCCCTCCTCAATTCCAGAGACCCCCCCTGGTCCCTGAGACCCCTCCTCAATTCCCTGAGACCCCCCTGATCACTGAGACCCCTCCTCAATTCCAGGGACCCCCCGAGCCGTGAGACCCCTCCTCAATTCCAGAGACCCCCCCGAGACCCGTCCTCAATTCCAGAGACCCCTCCTCAATTCCAGGGACCCCCCCGAGACCCCTCCTCAATTCCAGAGACCCCCCCCGATCACTGAGACCCCTCCTCAATTCCAGAGACCCCCCCGAGCCATGAGACCCCCTCCTCAATTCCAGAGACCCCCCCCCGATCACTGAGACCCCTCCTCAAATCCAGGGACCCCCCCTCAATTCCCGAGACCCCCCCTCAATCCTTGAGACCCCCCGATCAGCAAGACCCCCCCCGATCACTGAGACCCCCCCCCATTACTAGGACCCCCCCCTCAATCGGTCAGACCCCCCCCCCATCACCCCCCTGGGTAAGACCCCCCCCCCTTGAGACCCTCCCAAGGTGAGACCCCCTCCCCCCAAAATCGATGAGACCCCCCCCCAGCCCCTCCCCCACCTCATCCACGATGCGGCTGCTCAGGACCCTCCCGAGGGGCACCTTGCACCTGGGGGGGGGGGCGCAGAGTGAGACCCCCGGACCCCCCCCAACACCCCCAGCCCCCCTAAAACCCCCCCCGGAGCCCAAATAACCCCGGGACCCTCCCAAAACCCCCTCGGGACCCCCCCAAACACCCCTGAAAACCCCTCCCAGATCCCCCAAAATCCCCCCAAACCTCTCTGGACCTCCCCAAAAATTCCCCCAAATTCCTCCCAAACCCCTCCCAGACCCCCCCAGAATCCCCCCAAACACCCCCAGCCCCCCTAAAACCCCCCTCAGACCCCAAATAATCCCAGGACCCTCCCAAAACCCCCTCAGGACCCCCCCAAACCATCCCAGACCCCTCGAAATTCCCCCAAATCCCCTACAAAACCTCTCTGGACCCCCCAAAATTCCCCCAAATTCCTTCCAAACCCCTCCTGGACCCCCCCAAAATTCCCCCAAATCCCCTCCAAACCTCTCTGGACCCCCCCAAAATTCCCCAAATCCCCTCCAAACCCCTCTGGACCTCCCCAAAATTCCCACAAAATTCCCCCCAAACCCCTCTGGACACCCCAGAATTCCTCCAAATTCCTCCCAAACTCCTCCCAGACCCCCCAAAATTCCCCCAAATCCCCCCAGCCCCCCTGACCTCCCCAGGAAATCGTCCTTGTCGATGTCCTTGTCAAAGAGCTCGAACTCCACGTCCTGCCCTGGGATGTCGTCCACGATCACCTGGGGTGGGGAGGGGAGAAAAAAATGCTCATTTGTTAATGATGTAATCGTCGTTTAATTGTTGAAGAAAAAAAATGGATAAAATAGTAAGAAAATTAAAATTAATATTAAAGTTAATATTTGTTAATAGTGATGAATTAATAAAATAATAATAATTAATATTATTATTGTTATTATTATTTCGCGGATGCCTCAGTTTCCCCATCTGTGCCTCAGTTTCCTTTTTGTGCCTCAGTTTCCTCTTTGTGCCTCAGTTTCCCCACCCGTGCCTCAGTTTCCTCCCGTTTGTGCCTCAGTTTCCCCCTCTGTGCCTCAGTTTCCCCTTTGTGCCTCAGTTTCCCTTTTGTGCCTCAGTTTCCCCCTGCCGTGCCTCAGTTTCCCTTTGTGCCTCAATTTCCCCCCACTGTTCCTCAGTTTCCCCCCTTTGTGCCTCAGTTTCCCCCCTCCGTGCCTCAGTTTCCCCCCGCACTGTGCCTTAGTTCCCCCCCCCATGCCATGCCTCAGTTTCCCTCTGTGCCTCAGTTTCCCCTTTGTGCCTCAGTTTCCCCACCCGTGCCTCAGTTTCCCCACCCGTGCCTCAGTTTCCCCCCCGTGCCTCAGTTTCCCCCCGCACTGTGCCTCAGTTTCCCCCCCATGCCATGCCTCAGTTTCCCCCTCCGTGCCTCAGTTTCCCTTTGTGCCTCAGTTTCCCCCCATGCCGTGCCTCAGTTTCCCTTTTGTGCCTCAGTTTCCCCACCCGTGCCTCAGTTTCCCCTCCGTGCCTCAGTTTCCCCCTCCGTGCCTCAGTTTCCCCGGTACCTCGTAGCTCTCGTCCCAGCGCGGGTTCAGCTCCTCCTTCACCACGCGGCTGCGGAAGGCGCTGCCGCCGGCGCGGACCCGCGCGTAGGGGTCGGAGCGGCCGCGGATCATCCCCCCGAGCCGCTGGTCCTTGGCCACCAGGTCCTGCGCCTCCAGCAGCGCGATCCGCAGCACCCGCTGCGCCGGGACAGGGGCGGGGATGGGGCGGGGGCTGCACCCGGGGCACCGGGAACGGCACCGGGAACGGCACCGGGAACGGCACCGGGAATACCCCAGGGAGCATCGGGAACGGCACCGGGACACCGGGAACGGCATCGGGAACACCCAACCGGGAACACCCCAGGGAGCATCGGGAACGGCACCGGGAGCACCGGGAACGGCACCGGGAACGGCATCGGGAACACCCCCCCGGGAACACCGGGAACAGCCCCGGGAGCACCGGGAACGGCACCGGGAACAGCTCCGGGAACACCCCCGGGGAGCACCGGGGCAGGGGCGGGGTGGGGCGGGGGGCTGCACCGGGAGCACCGGGAGCGGCACCGGGAACGGCACCGGGAACATCCCAGGGAACACCGGGAACACCCGGGAGCACTCCAGGGAACACCGGGACAGGGGTGGGGTGGGACGGGGGCTGCACCGGGAGCACCGCGGGCACCGGGAACAGCCCCGGGAACACCGGGAACACCGGGAACACCCCGGGAACCCCCCTGGGAACACCCCAGGGACCACCGGGAGCCCCCACCGGGACCATCGGGACACTGGGACCCCCCCCGGGACCCCCCCAGAAGCTCCCGGGACCCCTCCCCACCTCGGTGCCGAAGCGGGGGCCGGGGCTGGTCCGGCTCGGTCTGCGCGGGGCTCCCTCGGTGCCGCCCTCGGGGGGCTCCGCCTGTCCCGGGGGGGCGGCGCCGGGCTCGGGGGGCTCCGGGAACAGCACCTGGGGTGGGGGTGGGGGTCAGCGGGACCCCCCCAAACCCCCCCGGGACAAGTTTTTCTCCCTTTTCCCCCAATTTCCCTCCTTTTCCTCCCCTTCCCCGTTTCATTCTCCCCCTTTTTCACCCTTTCCCCCATTTTTTTCCCCCTCCTTTCCTCTTTTCCCCCTTTCCTCCTTCTGTTCCACTCTTTTCCTCCTCTTTCCCCCTTTTCTTTCCCCCCTCCTTTCCCTTTCTCCCCTTTTTTCCCCCTTTTTTCCCCCATTTCCCCCTTTTTCTCTCTTTCCCCCCCAATTTTCCCCTTTCTTTTTTCCCCCTTTTCCCCTTTTTTCCCCTTTTCCCCCTTCCCCCCTCCCCTTTCCCCCCATTTTCCCTCTTTATTCCCCTTTTTTTCCCGCCTTTTTCCCCCATTTTCCCCCTTTTTTTTCCCCTTCCTTCCCCTCTCCCCCCTTCTCCCCGCTCCCTCCGGGACCCCCCCGGATCCCGGGGCCGCCCCCTCCTCACCCGCAGCACCAGCCGCAGGTGCAGCCGCGCCCCCGGAGCCGAGCGCTGGAGCGGGAAGGGCTCGGCCAGCGACAGCTCCGGCGAGCTCAGGAGCCGCGAGAGCGGCAGCGACAGCGAGCCCAGCCCCGCCTGGCGGGGATCGTCCTTGAGCTGCGGGGACAGCGGGGACACTCAGCGGGGAGCGGGGAAAATGGGGAGAAATGGGGGGAAAATGGGGGAAAAGGGGAAAAAAAGGGAAAGGAGGGGGAAAAAGGTGAAAAAAGGGGAAAAATGGGGAGAATAAAGGGGGGAAATGGGAGGAAAAATGGGGGGAAAGGGAAAGGAGGGGAATAAAGGGGGGAAAGAGGGAAGGGAGGGGGGAGAAAAAGGGGTAAAGGGGGGAAAATGGGGAATAAAGGGGGGAAAAGGGAAAGGAGGGGGGAAAAAAAGGGAGGAGAAGGGGGAAAAAGGGAAAGAAGAGGGGAAAAAGGGGGGAAATGGGGGAAAAAGGGGACAAATGGGGAAAAAAGGGGGAAATGGGGGAAAAAATGGGGGGAAAAAAGGAGGAGAAGGGGGAAAAAGGGGGGGAAAGGGGGGAAGTGGAGGGAAAGGGAAAAGGGGGGGAAGGAGAAAAGGGAAAAAAAGGGGGGAAATGGGGAGAAAAGGGAAAAAAGGGGCAAAATGGGATAAAGGGGGAAAATGGGGAAAAAAGCAGGGAAAAAGGGAAAGGAGGGGGGAAAAGAGGGAAAGAAAAAGGGGGAAAAGGACAGGAAAAGGGGAGAAAAAAGGGGAAAGGAGGCGAAAAAAAGGTGAGAAAGGGGAAAAGAGGAAAAAGGGGAAAAAGGGGAGGAAAAAGGGGGAAAAGCTCACCTGGAAATCCACGTCCTGGTTGCGGGGGTCGTGCAGGAAGAAGCGGAACGCGTCCTCCCAGACGGGGGCCGAGGTGTTGCAGACCACCTGGGGGGGCTCAGGTCAGAGCCCCCCAAAAACGGGGGGACACCAGGGCCACCCCAGGGGGGGTTCAGGGACCCCAAACGCCCCTCCCCACCCACCTTGCTCTCCCTGGTCACGTCCTGCACCGACACCTGCACCATGGGGTTGGGCTCCTTCCCCGGCTTCTTCACCTGCGCAGAGCCGGGGGGGTTGGGGGTTTTGGGGGGTTTGGGGGTTTTTTGGGGGGGTTTTGGGGGTTTTTTTGGGGGGTTGGGGTTTTGGGGTTTGGGGGGTTTTTGGGGGTTTTGGGTTTTTTTTGGGGGGGTTGGGTTTTTGGGGTTTGGGGGGTTTTTGGGGTTTTGGGGGTTTTGGGGGTTTTAGGGTATTTTTGGGGAGTTTTTGGGGTTTGGGGAGTTTGGGGGTTTTGGGGCATTTTTGGGGGTTATTGGGGTTTTGGGTTTTTGGGGTTTTTTGGGTTTTTGGTATTTTGGGGGTTTTTGGGGTGTTGGGGGGTTTTGGAGGTTTTTGGGGTTTTGGGGCGTTTTTGGGGGTTTGGGGGGTTTTTGGGGTTTGGGGGGTTTTAGGGTTTTTTTGGGGGGGGTTTTGGGGTTTGGGGAGTTTGGGGGTTTTGGGGGGTTTGGGGCGTTTTTGGGGTTTTGGGGGTTTTGGGTTTTTTTGGGGGGTTTTTGGGGTTTTAGAGTTTTTTGGTGTTTTGGGGTTTTTTTGGGGTGGGTTTTGGAGTTTTTTGGGGAGGGGTCAGCGCTGAGAAACACCCCCCAGACCCTCTCCCCCCCAGAGCCCCCCCAGACTCACGGGCAGCCCCTCGGCCCTGTCCAGGTAAACCACCAGCAGGGCAGAGGAGGGCGGCTCGGGCCGGGCGGCGATCGAGCGATTCCTCTCCAGCACCTGGGGGGGGTTGGAGGAACAACCCCAGGGCCCCGGTCAGCAGCGATGGAAACGATTCCCAGATCATTTTTAAATTTTTCTCACTTTATTCTGCCCCTTCCTGCTGGTGTTGTCAAAGTTTTGGGGTGGGAGGAGGGGACGGTTCTGCGCAGAGCTGGGAAAACTCGGCTGGGAGCTCCTCCCAGGGACCCCCGGGGGGGGTTTGGGGACACCCAGGGACCTCAAAGTCACCCCAGGGGGGTTTAGGGACACCCTGGGCACCTCCCAGAGACCCCAGTGCCACCCTTGAGGGGTTTAGGGACACCCTGGATGTCCCCAGGGATCCCAGTGTCACCCTAGGGGGGGTTTAGGGACACCCTGGACACCTCCCAGGGACCCCAATGTCATTGGAGGACCCCAATGTCACCCTGTAGGGGGTTTAGGGACACCCTGGATGTCCCCAGGGACCCCTGGGCCACCCCAGGGTGGGTTAGGGGCACCCTGGGTGTCCTCAATGTCACCCCAGGGGGGGTTTAGGGACACCCAGAGACCCCAGTGTCACCCCAGGGGGGGTTTAGGGACACTCCAGACACCCCCCAGGGACCCCAATGTCACCCCAGAGGGGGTTTAGGGACACCCTGGATGTCCCCAAGGACGCCAGGGCCACCCCAGGGTGGGTTAGGGACACCCTGGGTGTCCCCAATGTCACCCCAGGGGAGTTTAGGGACACCCTGGCTGTTGGCTGAATGCCAAACCTCTTTTTATTTTTTTTATTTTTTTTTTAAATTTCGTTTTATTTCCGTCTCCTAATTATTTATTTTTTTTTATTATTAAATTCCCTAAATCTTCACCCAGAGCGGCCAAAAAAAAAAAAAAAAAAAAGCAAAGTCGGGAAGCGAAATTTGAAACGGAATTTGAATTTTGAAACCCGAATTCAGCGAAGGGAGAAAGTGAATCTCGTTTATCTCACAGGAGGGGTCGGTCCGGGGGCGGGACCACCCAGCCCCCACCCCCGGCAGAGCTGAGCCCCTCCCCCAAAATCCCAAAAATCCCAAAAATCCCAAAAATCCCCGAATTCCGGCACTGACCTGCTCCAGCTTGGAGGCGTCGGAGAGCAGCGAGAGCCACTCCAGGCGCAGCTGCAGCCGGCCCTGCCCCCCGTCCTGCAGCGGGAACCACTGCGGGGAGGGAGGGGGCGTCAGCAACGACCCCGACCCAAAAAACCCCCCCAAAAAACCCCCAAATCCCAAAAAACCCCAAAACCCCAAAAAACCCCAAAAACCCCAAATACCCCAAAACCCCCAAATCCCCCAAAAACCCTCCAAAGCCCCAAAACCACAAAAAAACCCCAAACCCCCAAAAAACCCCAAAAGCCCCCCAAAAACCCCCAAAACAGAAAACCCCAACCCCCCCCAAAACCCCCAAAACCCCCCAAAACCCAAAAAACCACAAAAAAACCCAAAAAAACCCCCAAACCCAAATCCCACCCCCCGTCCTGCAGCGGGAACCACTGCGGGGAGGGGGCGTCAGCACCGACCCCTCCCCAAAACCCCAAAAACCCCAAAAACCCCCAAAACTCCCAAAAAACCCCCAAACCCTGCCCACCCCCAGCACCCACCTCCTCCATCACCCGCGCCCTCAGCACCTCCCCGAGGTCCAGCTTCATCCTGGGGGAGGGAAACGCCGGGAATTTGGGGAGGGGGGCGGAGGGGGGGGAGGGTAGAAGCCCCCTCCCCAAATTTGGGGTTTCCCCTCCCCGGATTTGGGGTTCCCCCCCCCTCACCTGCCCAGCAGATCGTCCTTGTCGGGGTCTTTGTCGAAGAGCTCCACCTCCAGCTCCTGCCCCGGCACCTCGTGCACCATGAACTGGGGGGACAGCGGGGCTGGGGGTCCCCGTGTCCCACCCCGGGGGTCCCCGTGTCCCATCCTGGGGGTTTGGGGGAGTCCCCGTGCCCCACTGTGGGGGTCGGGGGTCCCCGTGTCTCACCCAGGGGGGTTTGGGGGTCCCCATGTCCTGCCCTGGGGTTTGGGTGGTCCCAACTCGAGGGTTTGGGGGAGTCCCCGTGCCCCACCCTGGGGTTGGGGGTCCCCGTGTTCCACTCTGGGGGCGTTGCGGGGGTCCCTTTACCCTACCCAGGGGGATCTGGGGGTCCCCATGTCCCACCCTGGGAGGGTTGGGGGTCCATCCGGGGGGGTTGAGGGGTCCCCATGTCCCATCTCTCCATCCCCTCTGTCCATCCCTCTGTCCCTCCCCTCTGTCCACCCCCTCTGTCCATCCCTCTGTCCCTCCTCTGTCCATCCCTCTGTCCATCCCTCTGTCCATCCCTCTGTCCATCCCTCTGTCCACCCCTCTGTCCATCCCTGTCCATTCCTCTGTCCATCCCTTTGTCCATCCCTCTGTCCATCCCTCTGTCCACCCCTCTGTCCATCCCTCTGTCCATCCCTCTGTCCATCCCTCTGTCCCTCCCCTCTGTCCATCCCTCTGTCCATCCCTCTGTCCATCTCTGTCCATCCCTCTGTCCCTCCTTCTGTCCATCCCTCTGTCCATCCCTCTGTCCCTCCCCTCTGTCCATCCCTCTGTCCCTCCCCTCTGTCCATCCCTCCGTCCATCCCTCTGTCCATCCCTCTGTCCATCCCTCTGTCCATCCCCTCTGTCCATCCCCTCTGTCCATCTCTGTCCACCCCTCTGTCCATCCCTCTGTCCCTCCCCTCTGTCCATCCCTCTGTCCATCCCTCTGTCCACCCCTCTGTCCCTCCCCTCTGTCCATCCCTCTGTCCGTCCCTCTGTCCGTCCCTCTGTCCATCCCTCTGTCCATCCCTCTGTCCATCCCCTCTGTCCATCCCTCTGTCCATCCCCCTGTCCATCCCTCTGTCCGTCCCCCCGTCCATCCCCCGTGTCCCCCCTCACCTCGTACACCTCGTCCCAGGTGGGCTGGCAGGTGTCGGGGATGACGCGGCTGGTGGCCGCCTGTGTCCCCACGCGCAGGACGGCGTAGGGGTCCGAGCGCCCCTCCAGCAGCCCCCCCAGGAAGCGATCCTTGCAGCGCAGCGCCCGCGCCGCCCGCAGGTGAACCCGCACCACGCCCTGGGGGGGGCGGCGGGGTCAGCGGGACCCCCGGGACCCCCGGGAACCACCCCCGGGACCCCCCACAGAACCCCCGGGACCCCCCACAGAACCCCCGGGACCCCCGGGAACCACCCCCGGGACCCCGCAGGTGAACCCGCACCACGCCCTGGGGGGAGTGGGGTCAGCGGGACCCCCGGGACCCACCCCCGGGACCCCCCACAGAACCCCCGGGACCCCCGGGACCCCCGGGAACCACCCCCGGGACCTCCGGGAACCACACCCGGGACCCCCACAGAACCCCCGGGACCCCCGGGACCCACCCCCGGGAACCACCCCCGGGACCCCCGCACCACGCCCTGGGGGCAGCAGGGTCAGCGGGACCCCCGGGGACCCACCCCAGGGACCCCCGGGACCCCCACAGAACCCCTGGGACCCCCGGGACCACCCGGACCCACCCCCAGGACCCCGCAGGTGAACCCGCACAACACCCTGAGGGGGCACCGGGGTCAGTGGAGGGGGGACAGGACCCCCGGGACCCCCACACCCTGGGGGCACCGGGGTCAGCGGGACCTGCGGGACCCCCGGGACCCACCCCCGGGACCCCCACACCCTGGGGGCAGGAGGGTCAGCGGGACCCCAGGGACCCCCAGGGCCCACCCCCGGGACCCCCACACCCCGCAGGTGAACCCACACCACGCCCTGGGGGGGGCAGCAGGGTCAGCACGACCCCGGGGACCCCCAGGGCCCACCCCCGAGACCCCCGGGACCCCTGGGATCCATCCCTGGGACCCCCACAGGATAGCAGGGAGGCGACGGGACCCCTGGGACCCCTGGAACCCACCCCTGGGACCCCCACAGGACAGAAGCGGGGGCGGGGACAGGAGCCCCGGGACCCCCGGGACCCCCAGACCAGGCCCTCATTTGGGGTTCCCCCCACCCCGGGGTGCCCCCGGCGCACCCTGGGCAGGGGGCAGCGCAGCTGCGCCGCCTCGGGCAGGTCGGGCACCAGCGGCACCAGGAGGCGGTTGGGCAGCACCAGGAAGGAGGAGATGGTGTCCATGATCATCGTGTCCGACATGGAGCTGCCAAACGGGGGGGAAAAATCAGGATAATGGGGAAAAAAGGGGAAAAATATAGAGAAAAGGGGGGAAAATGGAGGGAAAAGGGGAAAAAAGGGGGGAAATTAGGATAAAGGGGAAAAAAGGGGGAAAATATAGAGAAAAGGGGGAAAAATGGAGGGAAAAGGGGGAAAAATGGAGGGAAAAGGGGGAAAAAAGGGGGGGAAATTAGGATAAAGGGGAAAAAAGGGGAAAAAATATAGAGAAAAGGGGAAAAAATAAGGGAAAAGGGGGAAAAATTGAGGGAAAAGGGGAAAATGGAGAGAAAAGGGAAAAAATGGAGGGAAAAGGGGAAAAAATGGAGGGAAAAGGGGAAAAAATGGAGGGAAAAGGGGGAAAAAAGGGGGAAAATTAGGATAAAGGGGAAAAATATAGAGAAAAGGGGGAAAAATGGAGGGAAAAGGGAAAAAATGGAGCAAAAAGGGGTTAAAAAGGGGGGGTCCCAGGGGGTTCTGGGGGGGTCCTAGGGGGTCCCGGGGCTCACCTGAGCCCGGGGATGTCCAGCAGGTTGGTCATTCCTGTCCAGTTGATGTCCAGGGTCTGCAATGGGTGGGGGTGGGGGGGGGTCAGAGTCCCCCTGTGGTGTCCTGGGGGGCTTCTGGCTGTTTTTTGGGGAGGGGGACACCCCGGGGGAGGGTTCCAGTCCCTTTTTTGGGGAGGGGACACCCTGGGTGTGTCCTGGGGGGCTTCTGCCTCTGTTTTTTTGGGAAGGGGACACTGTGGGGGGGGTCTCCAGTCCCTTTTTTGGGGAGGGGGGCACCCCGGGGGGGTTTCCAGTCCCTTTTTTGGGGAGGGGGACACTCACGGGGCGGCGGATGAAGAACAGGCTGAGCGCCCCCACGATGGGCACGTCCCCCAGGAGGGGCTCCAGGATGATCCTGAGCATCCCGTGGAGCTGGGGAGGGGGGGGAGGGGGGGTTTAGGGTGAGATGTGACCCCCCAGGGTCACCCCCACCCCCCCAAAGCCCCCCCAAAGCCCCCCAAACTCACCTGCATCCCCTTCACCCCGGCCTTGCAGAAGAATTTTTTCACCTCCACGTCGATCTGGACGTCACCCACGTAGCTGGGGGGAGAGCAGCGGGGTGGGGGGCGTCACCAGGGACCCCCCCCGGACCCCTCCCCAGCTCAGGACCCCCCTAAATCCCCCCAGGACCCCCTTAAATCCCCCTAAAACCCTTCCCAGGACCCCTAAAATCCCCTCTAAACCCCTCCAAACCTCCCTAAAAACCCTCAGGAGCTCCCTAAACCCTCCCCAAGCCCCCCCAGGACCCCCCAGGACCCCCCAGGACCCCCCAGGACCCCCCCAAACCCCTCACCTGATGTTGAGGTCCAGCAGGATTTGCTTCTTGTGGCTCCCAGGGTGGGCTCGGACCCCCAGGACACGGAAGGGCTGTGGGGGAGGGGAGGGGAGGGGAGGGGGGGTCCCGGTAATTTTAGGGGGTGGGGGGCTCAGGCCCTGGTGGCTCTGAGGGCTCCTGAGCTGTGGTGAGGGTGGGGACTCCCCCAGACCCCCCCAGACCCCCAAAATCATCACGTGGGGACCCCCTGGACCCCTCTGGAGGGGTTTGGAGAGGACTTTGGGGGGGGTCTGGGGAGGTTTGGGGGGTCCTGAGGTGGTTTGGGGGGGTCCTGGGGGGTTTTAGAGAGGATTTTGGGGGTCCAGGGAGATTTGGGGGGGTCCTGGGGGAGTTAGAGGGGTCCTGGGGGGGCTTTGGAGAGGTCCTGGGGCATTAGGAAGGTACGAGGAGGGTCGGGTGGGGATTTTTTAGAGGGGATTTTGGGGATCCCTGGGGAGTTTAGGGGGTCTGGGGGGGGGTTAGGAAGGTCTGAGGGGTTCTTGGGGGAGTTTGGGGGGCTTTGGGGGGTCCCGGGGGGTTTAGGGGGGTCCTGGGGTGTTAGGAAGGTACGAGGAGGGTCGGGTGGGGTTTTTTTAGAGGGGATTTTGGGGGTCCCTGGGGAGTTTAGGGGGTCTGGGGGGGGTTAGGAAGGTCTGAGGGGTTCTTGGGGGGGTTCGGGGGGCTTTGGGGGGTCCCGGGGCCCCCCCGAATTCACCTTCTGGCCCATGTCCACCCGGGTGAAGGTGAAGGTTTGCAGGTGCGGGCTGGAGGCGCGGATGGCCGGGGCCACGCTCTCCTGCAGCAGCTTCTCCATGAACTGCCCGAAAAACGGCCAGGCCTGCGCCAGGAGCTGCCCCACGGACAGACGGACAGACGGACAGATGGACAGATGGACAGATGGACGCGGGGCAGGGACGCGCGGACACGGGGCAGGGACGCACGGACACGGGGGAGGGACGGACGGACACGGGATGGACACGGCGGGAGGGACGGACGGACACGGGGCAGGGACGGATGGACACGGGGGAAGGACAGATGGACACGGCGGGAGGGACAGACGGACACGGGGCACGGGATGGACACGGGGCACGGACAGACGGACACGGGGGAAGGACGGACGGACACGGGGGAGGGACGGATGGACACGGGGCACGGACAGATGGACACAGCGGGAGGGACAGACGGACACGGGGGAGGGACAGACGGACACGGGGCACGGACAGATGGACACGGCGGGAGGGACAGACGGACACGAGGCACGGACAGATGGACACGGGGCACGGACGGATGGACAGGTGGTGGGCACAGGATGGAGGGATGGACGTGGGATGGACGCTGCGGAGGGACAGACGGACACGGGGTGGGCACGGAGGGAAATGGGACGGACAGAAGGACGTAGGAGAGATTGAGGGAGGGAGGGATGGAAGGAGGGCAGGAGGGATGGAAGGATGCGGGAGGGATGGAGGGATGCGGGAGGGATGGAGGGATGGAGGGATGCAGGAGGGATGCGGGAGGGATTGAGGGATGCGGGAGGGATGCGGGAAGGATGGAGGGATGCGGGAGGGATGGAGGGATGCGGGAGGGATGCGGGACGGACGCGGGACGGACGCCGCAGGGAGGCGGGAGCGGCGGGAGGCGGCGCAGGGCGCGGGGCGCGGGGCGGGCCGGACAGACGGACGCCTCACCTTGTTCAGCCATTCCGCCCGCTCCACATCCGGGAAGCTGACCTGGGGGACAGCGGGGGGTGGCCCTGAGCCCGGGGGGCACCGCCCGGGGGGCACCGCGGCCCCTCCCAACCCCCGTGCCTCAGTTTCCCCAACCTCCCGCTCAGTCCCGTCACACCCCCCCCCTCCCCACTCCCCCCAGTCCGCCCGGTCCCGAAAGGGGGGTCCCGGTGGGGGGGGGAAGTCCCGAAAAAAGGGGTCCGGACCCCTCGGGCACAGCGGGGAGGGGCGTCATGGCCCCCCCCTCTCCCCCCCTCGGCCGCCCCAATTGCGGTCGGGCAGGAAGCGGCCCCCCCGGGCCCGGTGAGTCACGGCACTGCCGGAAGGCCCGGGCGGTCCCGGGGCTGTCCCCTCGCTGCGGGGAACCGAGCGCGGGGACCCCGCCCCGGGGGCAGCGGGGGGGCTCTCGGTGGGGCGGCGATCACGGCACCGGCGGGGCTCGGTGCGGCCGCCGGGGGTCCCCGAGGAACGGCGGGAAAGCGGCGCCGAGGGGACCGGGGGGATCCCCGGGAATCCCCGGGAGTCTCAAGCGGGGTCCGCGGGGCAGCAGAGAAGGGATCCGGGCCGGGGGTCCCGGGGGTCCCGCAGCGCAGCAGAACCGGGATCGCTGCGGGGTGCGGGGCACAGCCCGGGGGTCCCACCGGGGACCCTGCGGTGCCTCGGGGTCCCCCCCCCCGTGACGGGGACAACTCCGGCGGGGCTGGGCGGCTGCGCTGCGCTGGCTGAGGGGTCCCGCCGGCTGCAGGGGCGGGGGGTGCGGGGGGGTCCCCAGGGATGCCAAGCGGGGTCCCCAGCGCAGCAGAGAACCGGGACCCGCCCCGGGGCGTGCGGGGAACTCAAGCGGTACCGGGGAAGCCTTCAAGGGGCAGGCGCAGCGCCCAGCCCGGGGGGTCCCACCGGGGGCTGCGCTTCCCAAACCCCGGCGGTGGCACCGAGGGGGATGCGGTGCTCGGTGCGCGGGATCCCGCCCGGGGTTTGCCCCGAGCCCTTCCCGCGGGGCGATAACGGCGCTGCGGGGCCCCCGAGCACCCGCTTACCCAGGCCGGCAGCTCCCCGCGGGCCGCGCCCAGCCCGGCGGCGGCGGCGCGCACGGCCGCCTCCTCGTCCCGCTGCAGGCGCTCGGCCGCGCGCATCCCGCGCTCCCGGGCGCGCCGCCGCCGCCGCCAGCCGGCGTAGAGCGCCAGAGCCAGCACCACGGCGCCCGCGCCCAGCCCCAGCAGCCCGGCGGCGTAAGCGGGCAAAGCCCAGAGCAGCCGCCGGCCCAAAGAGCCCAGAGCCGCCAGCCCGGGCCCGCTCCGCCGCTCCATCGCCGCTCCCGCTCTGCGCTCCCGCTCCGCCGCCGCTCCCGCCCCGGCCACGCCCCGGCCACGCCCCGCGCACGCACGCGGCGCTGATTGGCCGAGCGGCGCGGCCCCCCGGGACACGCCCAGCCAGAGTGTGGCCACGCCCATTGACCGCCGAGCCCCTCCAGGCCACGCCCACGCGCGTCACTCGCGGCCCGCCGGACAATTCTTGGCCACGCCCCACTGGGAGGGGTCACGGGTTTGGCCACGCCTTTTAGAGAGTTGTGGGCGTGGCCTCGGCGAGGGGCGTGGCCTCGGTCGCGTGTCCCCATCCCGGTGTCCCCCCCCCCACCCCGCGCCGGCGTTACCGGGAGAGCCGGGCCCGGTTTGGGGTTTGTTTTTTGTTTTTTTCTGTTTTGTTTTAATAGCTGAAAACATTACAGGGCACGGGGAGCCCCGGTGCCCCACCCCGGGACTCAACCCCGGCGCTCAGTCCGTCCACGGGGCCCCGGGGTGAAGCACCCACGACCCCGCCCCCGCCTCCCCCGGTACCGGGAGGGGTTCTCCGCCACACAACCAACACCCCACAGCGTCCGTGTGTCCGTCCGGGCCCCGCCGCCCTCCCGGGGGGCAGGGTCAGTGCGGCATGGCCGTTATCCTCATGCTCTGCGAGGCGATGGGGTAGGTGACCATGGGCGTGGTGGCGTGGCTCATGGTGATGCCGCCGAGCGGCTGCGCCATGGACACGGCCACCGGCGCCACCGACACGGCCACGGGCGCCATGGAGACGGGCGGCGGGGCCATGCCCTGGGCGATGGTCTGCGCCAGGGCGGCCGACAGCGGGGCGATCTCGGGGTTCATGGGCGGGGCGGCGTTGGCCGGCGGGGCGGCCTGAGCGCCGGCCGGCGCCACCAAATCCTGTTGGGTGACGGGTCGGGGTTGCAGGGCCTGGCTGCTGAGCGTGGTGTGAGTCTGGGCGATGCTGTGGTTGTAGTTGGTGACCGTGCCCACCGTGGGCGCCAGAGTCTGCTCGCTGGCCGTGGCCGTGGAGCTGAGCGTCATCACCTTGGCCTGGTTACGGAACTGAGCGTTCTGCTCCAGCAGCACCTCGTTGGTGGCCAGCAGGTTGTTCACCTGCTTCTTGAGGTCCTCCACGCGTTTCCGCAGCAGCACGTTCTCCTCCTCCAGCAGCCGGTACTCCACGGCCCGCGGGCTGGCGAAGCCGTACTCGTAACCCTCGTAGAGCCCCTCGGCTCCCCGCCGCCGCTTCAGCACCGGCTCGTCGGGGTCGTAGAGGCCGTCGTAGGGCTCGTAGCGGCGCCCGCCGGGGCCCAGCCCCTGCTCGCGGCCCCGCGCCTCGTACTCGTAGTCCCGCTGCAGGTGCTGGAACTTGCACTTGGCGCCGCGCTGGCAGTCGCCCTTGAGGAAATCCCGGCAGATTGGCACCTCCTCCTTGCTGTTGGGGAGGTCGGCGGGCGACAGCCCCAGCCCCGCGGCCACCTTCTGCCGCAGGCGGGGCGGCAGCTCGCCCGTCTTCTTGTAGCAGTCCTCGTCCTCCTTGGTGCCGTGGATGAAGCGGCAGTTGAGGCGCACGCACTCCTTGTTCTGGAAGTCGTGGCAGAAGATGAACTCGTTCTTGCGCACGCCCAGGTTGGTGACCTCGGAGATGTCGGGGTGGCGGAAGCGGCAGCGCTTGCCGCGCTTGCAGACGTTGCGGAGGAAATCGCGACAGATGTCGTCGGCGCCGGCGCCCGCCTCGTCGCCGCTGCCGCCGCCGCCGCCGCCGCCGCCCCCCGTGGTGGCGTAGCCGTCGCGGCCGTCGCGGTCCGGCATCTTCGAGGGGAGGGGCTGAGGGAAGGATTGGAGGGGGGTGGGAATGGGGAAACTCCAACCCCCGGGCAATGGGAGGGGTCCCGGCCAGGCGGGGTCACCGGAGGAGGGACAGAAGGAGGTGAAGGAGGGAGCGGGAATGGGGAAATTCCCACCCCCGGGGCACCGAGAGGGGTCCCGGCCAGGCGGGGTCAAGGGACAGGGAAGGGTCCCGGCCAGGCGGGGTTACCGGAGGAGGGACACGGTGACAGAAGGACCGGGAATGGGGAAGCTCCCACCCCCGGGCACCGAGAGGGGCTCTGGCCAGGCGGGGTCACCGGAGGAGGGACAGAAGGAGGTGAAGGAGGGAGCGGGAATGGGGAAATTTCCACCCCGGGGCACCGAGAGAGGGACACGGAGGGGTCTCGAGGTGACCGGAGGAGGGACAGAAGGAGGGACAGGGTGAGGGAGGGAGCGGGAATGGGGAAATTCCCACCCCCGGGGCACCGAGAGGGGCTCTGGCCAGGAGCGGTCACCGGAGGAGGGAGAGGACAGGAGTGAGGGAGGGACCGGGAGTGACACCGGTACTGAGAGGGAAGGGGTCTACACCCACCCCGGGGTGGGACAGGGAAGGGTTCTGGCCAGGCGGGGTCACCGGAGGAGGGACACGGTGAGGGAAGAACCGGGAATGGGGAAATTCCCACCCCCGGGGCACCGAGGGAGGGACAGGGAGGGGTCCCGAGGTGACCGGAGGAGGGACAGAAAGAGGGACGGGGTGAGGGAGGGAGCGGGAATGGGGAAATTCCCACCCCCGGGGTACCGAGAGGGGTCCCGGCCAGGAGCGGTCACCGGAGGAGGGCCCGGGAATGACGCCGGTACTGATGGGGAAGGGCTCTACACCCACCCCGGGGCAGCGGGAGCTTTGACAGGAGCGGAGGAGGAGGGGAAACAGCGGCAAGGGAGGGAGGGATGGGGTGAAGGAGGAACCGGGAGGGAGCCCGGGATGGGGGGACAGGGGGATTCACCCACCCCCGGGCACCGAGGGAGGGACCGGGACGGGCCCCGGTACCGCTGGGAAGGGGTAGAAACATCCACTCCGGGGCACCGGGCAATGAGAGAGGGACCGGGAGAGACTCCGGTAGCGGTGGAGAGGAGAAAACACCCGCCCCGGGGCACCGGGGGAGCACCGGCCGCGGGGTCCCGGCGCTGCCGCGGAGCCGGTGCGGGGTCAGCACGGCCGGGAATCCCCCGCCTGTCCCACCGCCAGCCCCGGTGCTTCCCGGCGCCGCCGCAGCCTCCGAACCGCGGCTGGAACCCCGGAGCGTCCCCCGCGGCCGCTCCTCGCGCCCCGGGCGGCACCGAGCCCCGCGACAGCTCCGCGAGGCGCCCCGGGACGGAGCCGCACCGTCAGCGGCGGGGCCCGGCGGAGCGCGGCCTGGCCCGGCCCGGGCCCGCACTCACCAGCTCGCGGCCTCCCCACGGGGCCTCCGGCGCCACCAACGCGCGGCCGGTGCCGGCGGCGGGCGGGACCCCGCTGGGCGCCGCTTCCGGGGCGGCCCGGAAGGACCCGAGCGGCGCCGGGAGCGCGCGGCGCGCCGGAATTGCGTCACCGTGACGTCACCGACGGCGCGGGGCTCCCTCCGCGTGAGCGATCCCGGAACGCCCCGGTCGGTTCGGTTCGGAGCGGGCTCGTTTGCTGCCCACGGGGCTCCGTTAGCGGAGGATTCCGAGCCTGCTCCAATTATCGGGGGAAGCCCCTCCTGCCTGCCCCGTTACCGAGGGACTCCTCACCCCCGGTACCACCCTCGCCTCCCGGTACCGGAGGAACCATCGCCCTGATCCTGCTCGCCTGCCCCATTACCGGAGGAATATTCCTCCTCCCGGTCCCATCCGCATGCCGCGTTACCGGGGGAATATTCCTCCTCCCGGTCCCATCCACATGCCCCGTTACCGGAGAATTCCCGGTGCCGCTCCCCGGTTCCATGGAAGACTTCTGACCCGGTTCTGACCGTCTCCTGACCTTGGAACACCCCCGCCGCCCTCAGCCCCGTTACCGGCGGGACCCCCAGTGCCATCCCCCCCAGCCCCGTTACCGGCGGGACCGCCGCCCTGCTCCCCCCGTTCCCCATTACCGGAGGAACCCTCCCCGGTTACCGGCACAGCCCCGCACACCGTGTATAAGCAACAACCAATTTTTATTCACGGCACGGCGGCCGCCGCAAAGCAAAGAACCGGCCCGGCACGGCGGGACCCCCGCTCGCGGCACGGGGACGGCACCGGGACTGCACCGGGGAGTCCCCGGGCCGCGTCCCCGCCGGGGGCCTTTACTTGGACCTCTGCCTCATCTTCCTCCTCTTGCGCTTCAGCCTGGGGGACAGAGCGGCGGCGGCGGCGTCAGCCCGGTGAACCGGGAACCTCCCGGGCCGGGGGGGCACCGGGAACCGCGCGGGTTCCCCCCCGGCCCCGGCCCCGGTCCCGGTCCCGCGGGGCTCGCACGTACCTGCGCATTCGCTTCTTGCGCCACTGCGGGAGAGACGGACGGGCGGACGGGCGTTAGTGCCGGGATCCCTCCCGGTGCTCCCGGTGCCCCCCGGTGCCCACCCGGGCTGGGCTTTCCCAGTGCTCCCAGTCCCACTGGTTTGGCTCTCCCAGTATCCCCAGTCCCACTGGTTTCTCTCTCCCAGTGCCCCCAGTCCTGTATTGGTTTGGCTCTCCCAGCACCCCCAGTCCCACAGGTTTAGCTCTCCCAGTAACCCCAGTCCTGTACTGGTTTGGCTCTCCCAGTAACCCCAGTCCTGTACTGGTTTAGCGCTCCCAGTAACCCCAGTCCTGTACTGGTTTGGCTCTCCCAGTAACCCCAGTCCTGTACTGGTTTAGCGCTCCCAGTAACCCCAGTCCTGTACTGGTTTGGTTCTCCCAGTGCCCCCAGTCCTGTACTGGTTTGGCTCTCCCAGTGCCCCCAGTCCTGTACTGGTTTAGCGCTCCCAATCCCGGACTGGTTTGTCTCCCCCGCTGTCACAATCCCAGACTGGTTCAGCTCTCCCGGTGCCTCCAGTTCCCCCCAGTTCCACACTGGTTTATCCTTCCCAGTCCCCCCAGTCTCTGCTTTGGCGCTCCCAGTTCCATACTGGTTTATCCATCTCAGACACCCCAGTCCCAAACTGGTTCGTCTCTGCCAGTGCCCTCAAGTCCCCACCAGTCCCACAGGGTTTTTGTCTCCCAGTATCCCCGTTCCACCACGGTTTGCCCCTCCAGTCCCCGCCAGTACCGAGCTGGTTTGGCTCTCCCAGTGCTCCCAGTCCCAGACTGGTTTGTCTCTCCACTGCCCCCAGTTCCCCCCCAGTCCCACACTGGCTTCTCTCTCCCAGTCCTCCCAGTTTCCCCCCCGCATTCCTCCCAGCAAAAACACCCCCCGGGACCCCCCAGCCCCACACCGGGACCCTCCGTTCTCTAAACCAGGGACCCCTCCCGTTCCCCGCTTCTCCTCACCGGGACCCACCCCCCGCCCCCCATGGATGTCCAGGCCGCAGCCCTCCCTCATCCAGGCCCAGCCGTTACTGAGGCGCTATCGGCCGCCCCCGCGCCGCCCCTGGCCGCTCACCTTGGCCCTCATGGCGGTCCGGCGGAGCCCCGCTCAGTCCCGGCGGGCGGGGGGCGGCGGATGGAGGCGGATGGCGGCGGATGGAGGCGGCGGCCGGTGAAGGCACCAAGATGGCGGCAGCGGAGAGGGACTCGCGCCGCCCGTTGGGGCCTATTTATAGGGAAGGGGGCAGGCCACGCCTATCGCTGCGCGATTCACGACGGGAAGTGTAGTTCTTCTCTCTTGGAGCATCATGGGAGTTGTAGTCCGCCGCCGGTCGCCATTTTGCGCCGCCGCGCGGTTTGGTCCCTCCCCACCTCCAAGTTATTGGGAATAAAAGCATCAAGTACTTTTTTTTTTTTTTTCCCCTTTTATTTTTTTTCCGGGAGTTTCCGCTCATCCAAGGCTTTAACGGGATTGTTGTTGCAACCCGAAGCCCCCTCCGGGGACTCTCCTTTAAAGTAAAAATATAAAATATTTTTTATATTGTAGCATAAATGATACAAAATAGAAAATTAAATAAACCTCCGGGGAGTCTCAGTGGTTTTTTAAATCCTGCCGTGGGCTGGAAGCGCTTTTGGCTCCTGTCTCCAGGGGGAATATCACTTCAGAAGCCTGAAATGAAGATTTTTCCCTTAAAAAGAGGAGGTTTTCCCCTCACAATGAGATTTTTACTCCTACAAAATACAGGGGGTTTACCTCAAAAGGAGTTTTTTCCGCTCAAAATTTGTTTTCCCTCAAAATGAGTATTTTTTTTCCTTTATGTTGAGGGGTTTTCCCCCCCCAAAGGAGGGGTTTTCCCTTAAGAGATGTCTCTCCCTCAAAATGTAGATTTTCCTTAAAAATGAGGGGGTTTTCTCCTCAAAATGAGCTTTTCCCATCTAATTTGCATTTTCCCCTCAATATCCGTTTTTCCTCCTCAAAGTGAGGGAGTTCCCCCCTCAAAATCATGGTTTTTTCCATTAAAATGAGGGGTTTTTCCCTAAAATGAGGGGTTTTCCCTTAAAATGTTGGTTTCCTCCCTTTAAAAATGAGCTTTTTTCCCTCAAATCGATTTATTTTCCCCTTCAAAGCAAGTTTTTCCCCTCAAAAATGAGCATTTTCCCCTCAAAAATTACCATTTTCCCCTCACAAATGAGCATTTTCCCCTCAGAAAAACTCCCATTCCCAACACCAAACCCGCCCAGGCCCGGGCAGGTTCCACCCAACAAATCCCAAAGAGCCAGAGAAAAAAAAACCAAAAAACCAAAAAAGAAACCCGGAATAAAATCCAATATCGCATCGTTTATTTCTCTTTTATTCGACTTTGGTAACATTTGCACGTGTGGAGTTTGTTTTTTGTTGTTTTTTCGGGGTGGAAAACTCGGATCTGGACGAGGAAGCACCCGCGGCCTTGCGGAGAAACGCCCGGGAACGTCGGGTAAGGCGGGAAAATCAGAATTCCCAAAAAAACTGAGGCGATTGGGGGTGGGGGAGGGAAAAAAGGAACCAGGGGTATCGACAAAGAAAAAAAAAAAACCTCAAAACATTCAACTGACGGCGTTTAATCGGCTTTTTTTTTCTCGGTTTTTTTTTCTGCGTTTTTTTTTGTAAAAAATCGACTATAAAAGAGCGATACCCCTGGGGCTCGGGCCTATCCGGCAGCGCTTCCCTCACCTCTCCCCCCCCTGAGGAATTCTGGTGGGATTTATATTTTTTTATTAGTATTTTCCCCCCCCAAAATTAGCCAAAATCCAGAGGGGGGGGAAAAAAAGTGAAAAAAAACACCCAAAAATAATTATCCTCCGGCTCACGGCGGGGGAAAAAGGTGGAATGTGCTCCCGGGGATATCGGGAAGGATAAAAAACACCCAAAACCCCCTCAGGGATTTTAGGGAATTCAGCTCCGCCAGGCCGGGATGTCGGCGCCTTCCCCCGAGGTTCGGATCATTTTAAAAACGAGTTTTGTGTTAAAAAATAGCGATTTTTTTTTCTTTTTTTTTTTTTTTTTTTTTGAAATCCCTTAAATCAAGGCAGAGGCAGAAAAGGCTCCTGGTGGAGAGGGTGGGGAACTTAAAATTTGGGGTTTTTATTTTTTTTTCCCCCCAATTCTAAAAGTACAATCCCAAAGGGAAAAGACAAAAATCCCGGATTGCTCGCACAGGGCACTTTTCTGGGTGAAATCACCTGGTTTTTTGGGGTTGTTTTTTTTTTGTGAAAATTTCCAAAGGGAAAAATTAAAAAATAATAATAATAAAAAAAAAAAGGCAGCAGGAGGAGGAAGAAGGAATCAGCAGCTCCCTCCGCTCCCTCTCTCCCTGGATTTTACAGATTCACCTCTCCAAACACGGGGGGGGAATATAAAGGATTTAATAGCGACTTTCACTCCTAATTTTTATTATTATTTTTTTTTCTCTGCTGCTCTTTCGGGCTGTTTTTTATTATTCTTATTATTCTTATTTTGTTTCTTTTCACTTCGAAGTCTCGAGTGGCCGAGAGATTTTCCTCCCTCCTTGGCAAAGTCAACGGGAGCTGTTGGATTCTGTGGGAATTCCAGACTGCCTGGACCAACACCGGATTATTTCGTTTCCGGATGGAAAATTTGGATTTTGGTGGGGTTGTTTTTGTTCCTTTTTGTTTTGTTTTTTTTTTTTTTGAAGGGGGGGAAAAAAAAGGGGGCGATTTGAGAACTGGAAAAAGCTCTCTCAGTCGCCGGCCTCGTTCTCCTCTGCTGTCTCCCCCGTGGTGGCATTTTCAGCGTTTTTGGAAGCCTGTGGGGACAAAAAATCCAGGGATTTCTTTTTTTTTTCAGGGTCCTTCCCAGGGAATTTCAGATTTGGGAATTCCTGAGGTAAAAAGTGCTCAATTTTACCTTCTTTTTCTTCTTTTTCTGGGTCTTCCGGCTGGCAGAGCTTTGTAGAAGGGCCTGGAAGGGAGGGAAGGGGAAATGAGCATTTTTCCCTCAGAAATTAGTGTTTTCCCCTCAGATATGATCGTTTTCCCCTCAGAAATGAGCATTTTCCCCTCAGAAATGAGCATTTTCCCTCAGAAATTAACGTTTTCCCCTCAGAAATGAACGTTTTCCCCTCAGAAATGGGTGTTTTCCCCTCAGAAATGAGCATTTTCCCCTCAGAAATGAGCATTTTCCCTCAGAAATTAACGTTTTCCCCTCAGAAATGAACGTTTTCCCCTCAGAAATGGGTGTTTTCCACTCAAAAATTAGCATTTTCCCCTCAGAAATTAGCGTTTTCCCCTCAGAAATTAGCGTTTTCCCTCAGAAATGAACGATTTCCACTCAGAAATGAACGTTTTCCCTCAGAAATGAACGTTTTCCACTCAGAAATGAACGTTTTCCACTCAAAAATGAGCATTTCCCCTCAGAAATGAGCTTTTCCCCTCAGAAATGAGCATTTCCCCTCAGAAATGAGCACTTTCCCCTGAAAAATGAGCATTTTCCCCTCAGAAATGAACGTTTTCCCCTCAGAAATGAGGGCCTTCTCTCCCTCAAAATGTAGATTTTTTTTTCATTAAAAATGAGGGGGTTTTCCCCTCAAAATGAATTTTTCCCATCAAATTTGCATTTCCCCCTCAACATCAGTTTTTTTCAAAATTTTTTTACAAATTTACTATACATTCCTATATTTGCAATATATTTTATTTATACGTATTTAAATTCATTTAATATTTACTATCTATCAAAATTACCTTATTATTTATAGATATAAAAAATTATTTCTTGTTGATCAGCAATAATCTATTAGCACTAACAACTATTATAAGCGTTTCTCTATTTTATTTTGCAAGTAAACACAACTGTTGTATTTACAACTAATGAATATAACTAATAAGAATGCTAATAAACACTAATAAATACAAATAAGTACAAATAAAAACTAATAAATATGAATAAATAGTAATAAATACACTAACAAATACTAATAAATACTAAAAACCACAATAAATACTAATAAAAACACTAATAAATGCTAAAAAACACTAATAAGCAATAATAAATACTAATAAAAACACTAATAAATACTAAAAGACACTAATAAACAATAATAAACATTAATAAGCACTAATAAATATGAATAAATACTAATAAACACTAATAAACAAACACTAATAAATACTAATAAACATGAATAAATACTAATAAGTACTAATAAACACTAATAAATAGTGTTTAATGAAACAAAATAAAAATAAAATCTAAAAATAGACAAATTGTCCCATGACTGTTTTACGTGGAAATGTAAACAAATGAATTGTATGCTTACACAGCTACATAATTAGCATATTAGCATTATTAACGAGGAATATTAATTAAGAGGAACTCACCTTGAGCTCCCCGTCCTGCACCTCCAGGTCGGATTTGTAGAGCTCGGGCTCGAAGGGGCCGCTGGTGATCCTCATGGGGCCGTTGGGCATCAGCAGCACCGTGAACTTGAACTGGGCCACAAACTCCCCTGCGGGCACCGAGGGGTTAACACTGAGCTACAGCCCTGCCAGGACCTGGGGGTGACCCTGAGCTACTGCCCTGCCAGGACCTGGGGGTGACAAACCCTGAGCTACTGCCCTGCCAGGACCTGTGAGGATAAATCCTGAGCTACTGCCCTGCCAGGACCTGTGAGGATAAATCCTGAGCTACTGCCCTGCCAGGACCTGGGGGTGACCCTGAGCTACAGCCCTGCCAGGACCTGGGGGTGACCCTGAGCTACTGTCCTGCCAGGACCTGTGAGTGACCCTGAGCTACTGCCCTGCCAGGACCTGGGGTGACCCTGAGCTACTGCCCTGCCAGGACCTGGGGTTAACCCTGAGCCACTGCCCTGCCAGGACCTGGGGGTGACCCTGAGCTACTGCCCTGCCAGGACCTGGGGGTGACCCTGAGCTACTGCCCTGCCAGGACCTGGGGTGACCCTGAGCTACAGCCCTGCCAGGACCTGTGAGTGACAAACCCTGAGCCACTGCCCTGCCAGGACCTGTGAGTGACAAACCCTGAGCCACTGCCCTGCCAGGACCTGGGGTGACCCTGAGCTACTGCCCTGCCAGGACCTGTGAGTGACAAACCCTGAGCTACTGCCCTGCCAGGACCTGCAATCCCTGCTCTGTGAGTGGCTTCGCAGCTCCAAACTCACCTGGATCCAGGTCTCACCTGTCCCTCCCCTGTCCCCAGGTGTCCCCCCAGGTGTCCCCCAGGTGTCCCCACCTGCCCCAGCCTCACCTTCCTTCTCGTAGAGGACGTTGAAGGGCTGCAGCAGCTCGTGCTTGGCGCACTCCACCACCCCCATGCGCGCCTTCTTCTCGTCCTCCAGCGCCCTGCGGGGACAGCGCACCTGAGCACACCTGGGAGCACACCTGAGCACACCTGGGATCACACCTGAGCACACCTGTGTGCATCTGATCACACCTGAGCACACCTGGGATCACACCTGGGAGCACCTGAGCATACCTGGGATCACACCTGAGCACACCTGGGATCACACCTGAGCACACCTGGGCACACACCTGCATGCATCTGAGCACACCTGACTGCACCTGAGCACACCTGAGATCACACCTGGGCACACCTGCGTGCATCTGAGTACACCTGGGAGCACAGCTGGGCACACCTGGGCCCACCTGAGCTCACACCAACACACACCAACCTGGGAAAGGCTCAAATCCCTGAAATTCCAGCCCTGGCAGGTAACCCAGGCCTGGCCAGGTAATCCAAGCCGAATTCCAGCCCCATCCAGGTGTCCCAGGTGGAATCCCAGTCCCATCCAGGTGTCCCAGAGCCCCATGCAGGTGAGCCCAACCCTGCCCAGCCTCGTGCAGGTGTCCCAGCCCCACCCCGTGCAGGTGTCCCAGGTGTCCTAGCCCCATCCAGGTGTCCCAGGTGCAATCCCAGCCCCATCCAGGTGCAATCCCAGCCCTGTGCAGATGTCCCAGGTGTAATCCCAGCCTTGTCCAGGTGTCCCAGAGCCCTGTGCAGGTGAGCCCAGCCCCATACAGGTGTCCCAGCCCTGTCCCAGGTGTCCCAGGTGAGCTCCAGCCCCATCCAGGTGCAATCCCAGCCCCATCCAGGTCTCCCAGGTGTCCCACAGCCCCATGCAGGTGTCCCAGGTGCAATCCCAGCCTCATCCAGGTGCCCCAGGTGAGCCCAGCCCCGTGCAGGTGCCCCAGGTGTCCCCCAGCCCCGTGCAGGTGTCCCAGGTGTCCCCCAGCCCCGTGCAGGTGCCCCAGGTGAGCGGGGTACCTGAGGGTGAAGGGCATGGTGTCGAAGCGCCGCTCCACCTCGCTGAAGAAGGCGCGCGAGGTTTTCATCTTCAGCCCGTACTGCTTGGAGGGGTCGCGCTTGTAGATGGTGGTTCTCTGGCCCGCGTCCTTGGCCTGCCACAGAGCCGCCCCAAAATTCATCCCAAAACAGCCAGCCCAAAACAGACACCCCAAAATTCATCCCGGAACAGCCAGCCCAAAAAATACATCCTGAAACAGCCAGCCCAAAACAGCCAGCCCAAAACAGCCGCCCCAAAATTCATCCTGAAACAGCCGCCCCAAAACAGCCACCCCAAAAAATACATCCCAAAACAGCTGCCCCAAAAATGCATCCTGAAACAGCCGCCCCAAAACAGCCGCCCTAAAACAGCCGCCCCAAAACAGTCGCCCTAAAACAGTCGCCCTAAAACAGTCGCCCTAAAACAGTCGCCCCAAAACAGTCGCCCCAAAACAGCCGCCCCAAAACAGCCGCCCTAAAACAGCCACCCTAAAACAGCCGCCCCAAAACAGCCGCCCCAAAACAGCCGCCCCAAAATTCATCCTGAAACAGCCGCCCCAAAACAGCCGCCCCAAAACAGTCGCCCCAAAACAGTCGCCCCAAAACAGCCGCCCCAAAAATGCATCCTGAAACAGCCACCCCAAAACAGCCGCCCCAAAACAGCCGCCCCAAAACAGCCGCCCCAAAACAGCCGCCCCAAAACAGCCGCCCCAAAACAGCCGCCCCAAAAATGCATCCCGGAACAGCCGCCCCAAAACAGCCACCCTAAAACAGCCGCCCTAAAACAGCCGCCCTAAAACAGCTGCCCTAAAACAGCCGCCCCAAAATTCATCCTGAAACAGCCGCCCCAAAACAGCCGCCCCAAAACAGCCGCCCCAAAATTCATCCTGAAACAGCCGCCCCAAAACAGCCGCCCCAAAACAGCCGCCCCAAAATTCATCCTGAAACAGCCGCCCCAAAACAGCCGCCCCAAAACAGCCGCCCCAAAACAGCCGCCCCAAAATTCATCCTGAAACAGTCGCCCCAAAACAGCCGCCCCAAAATTCATCCTGAAACAGCCGCCCCAAAACAGCCGCCCCAAAACAGCCGCCCCAAAACAGCCGCCCCAAAACAGCCGCCCCAAAAATTCATCCTGAAACAGCCGCCCCAAAACAGCCGCCCCAAAACAGCCGCCCCAAAACAGCCGCCCCAAAAATTCATCCTGAAACAGCCGCCCCAAAACAGTCGCCCCAAAACAGCCGCCCCAAAATTCATCCTGAAACAGCCGCCCCAAAACAGCCGCCCCAAAACAGCCGCCCTAAAACAGCCGCCCTAAAACAGCCGCCCCAAAACAGCCGCCCCAAAACAGCCGCCCCAAAAATGCATCCTGAAACAGCCGCCCCAAAACAGCCGCCCCAAAATTCATCCTGAAACAGCCGCCCCAAAACAGCCGCCCCAAAACAGCCGCCCCAAAAATTCATCCTGAAACAGCCGCCCCAAAACAGCCGCCCCAAAACAGCCGCCCCAAAACAGACGCCCCAAAATTCATCCTGAAACAGCCGCCCCAAAACAGCCGCCCCAAAATTCATCCTGAAACAGCCGCCCCAAAACAGCCGCCCCAAAACAGCCGCCCCAAAAACAGACGCCCCAAAATTCATCCTGAAACAGCCGCCCCAAAACAGTCGCCCCAAAACAGCCGCCCCAAAACAGCCGCCCCAAAAATTCATCCTGAAACAGCCGCCCCAAAACAGCCGCCCCAAAACAGCCGCCCCAAAACAGCCGCCCCAAAATTCATCCTGAAACAGCCGCCCCAAAACAGCCGCCCCAAAAATTCATCCTGAAACAGTCGCCCCAAAACAGTCGCCCCAAAATTCATCCTGAAACAGCCGCCCCAAAACAGACGCCCCAAAATTCATCCTGAAACAGCCGCCCCAAAACAGCCGCCCCAAAATTCATCCTGAAACAGCCGCCCCAAAACAGCCGCCCCAAAAATTCATCCTGAAACAGCCGCCCCAAAACAGCCGCCCTAAAAGAGCCGCCCCAAAAAATACATCCCAAAATTCATCCTAAAAGAGCCGCCCCAAAACAGCCACCCTAAAACAGCCGCCCCAAAACAGCCGCCCCAAAATTCATCCTGAAACACCCGGCCCCAAAAATCCATCCTGAAAAATCCACCCCAAAGGATCCCGGGGTTTTTGGGGCCGGGCTGACCTTCCCCTCGCCGCTGCTGACCAGGACGTCGATGGCGTAGACCTCGTGCACCTCGAACTCGGCCTTTTCGTGGTCCTTCCTGGGGGGAAAAGGGGTTTGGGGGAGACAGGAAAACATCTGGGAATTCTGTAGGGAAAGAGCTCCCGGGGAAAAGGCCCAGAACGTTCCTGGAAACCCCAAAAACCTTCCAGGGAACCCCAAAACCTTCCAGGAAACCCCAAAAACCTTCCAGGGAACCCCAAAACATTCCAGGAGACTCAAAGTATTCCTGGAAACCCCAAAACCCTTCCTGGAAACCCAAACCCTTCCAGGAAATCCCAAAACCTTCCAGGAGCCCCCATTTCTCACCTTAAACCCCCCCAATTTCTCCCCCTGACCCCTCAATTTTTTCACCTCAATCCCCCCTCTATCCCCTGACACCCCATTTACCCCAATCCCATTTTCTCCCTGACCCCATTTCTCACCCCAAATCCCCCGTTTTTCCCCCTGACCCCCCATTTCTCACTCCCCCATTTTTTCCATTATCCCATTTCCCCCTGACCCTGTTCCTGACCCCATTCCTCACCCCAAACCCCCCACCCCTCACCCCAAACTCCCCATTCCTCACCCCTCACCCCCCATTCCTCACCCCTCACCCCAAACCCCCCATTCCTCACCCCTCACCCCAAACCCCGTCCCCCCGCCCCGCTCACCGCTGCTGCTCCGAGGGGTTCTGGATGATGGTTTTCTCCCCGTCGATCACGTGCTGCTTCAGCTGGTGCGACAGCATCCCTGCGGGCACCGCGGGGTTAACGGGGCACTGCCGGGCACTGGGGTGGACTGGGAGGGACTGGGATTAATGGGGTGGACTGGGATGGACTGGGATTAATGGGATGGACTGGGATTAATGGGGTGGACTGGGATGCACTGGGATAGACTGGGATGCACTGGGGTGGACTGGGATTAATGGGGTGGACTGGGATTAATGGGATGGACTGGGATGGACTGGGATTAATGGGATGCACTGGGGTGGACTGGGATTCCTTTTCCCTGGAATCCCCTTTGTCCAGGATTCCCTTTTCCCCTGTGATCCTTTTTTTCTCCTTGGAATCTCCTTTTCCCAGTGATCCCTTTTCCCTGGAAATCCCTTTTTCCCTGGAAATCCCTTTTTCCATGATTCCTTTTTGCTGGAATCCCCTTTTCCCTGGAATTCCGTTTCCCCAGGAATTCCCTCCCCCTCACCTTCAATGGGTGTGCAGTGGAACGCGTGGGCGATTTTATTCCAGGCCTCTGTCACTTGTGTGTTCTGGGAGAAAAAAAAAAACCAAACAAAACAATAAAAAACAGGGAAAAAAAAAATTATGGATAAAAAAATTCCCGCCCCGAGCACCAGCTTCCCTAAAATCCCATTTGTTTTTTTGGAAGAAACCCCCCAACAGCTGCTTTGGTTGGAAACGGGAAATGCGGCGTTTTTTCCATACAGATCCCCCAAAAAATTCCAGGGGCTGGGTCCTGAAATTCCCAAAATCCCTGTGCTGATTCCCAAAATTCCCAAAATTCCCCAAATCCCTGTGCTGATTCTCAAAATTCCCAGCATTCCCAAAATTCCTAAAATTCCCTGAATCCCTGTGCTGATTCCCAGAATTCCCAAAATTCCCCAAATCCCTGTGCTGATTCCCAAAATTCCTAAAATTCCCAAAATTCCTGTGCTGATTCCCAGAATCCACAAAATTTCCAAAATCCCTGTGCTGATTCCCAGAATTCCCAGAATTCCTAAAATTCCCAAAATCCCTGTGCGGATTCCCAGAATTCCCAAAATTCCCAAAATCCCTGTGCTGATTTCCAGAATTCTTAGAATTCCCAAAACCCCTGTGCTGATTCCCAGAATTCCCAAAATTCCCCGAATCCCTGTGCTGATTCCCAAAATTCCCAAAACTCCCAGAACTCCCAAAATCCCTGTGCTAATTCCCAGAATTCCCAAAATTCCCGGAATTCCCGGGATGCCCACCTGGTTGCCGGGTTTCACCAGGCGCAGGGCGGCCTCGGCACAGAGGTGAGCAGCCTTGATGACGTCGGCTTTGCGGCCGGAGACGGGATTCTCCTGGGGGGAAAAAGCAAAAATTTGGGATTTCTGAGCGTTTGGGAATTCCTGGAATCCCCCAGAAGAATTCCAGGGGATTCCCAATCCGGTCAAAAGCCACAGGTTGGGGAGGAATTGCAGCAAAATTCCAGTGGGGAATTTGGGGTTTCCCCCCTCACAAAGCCGCTGGAGCGAAGTAATTCCCAAAAAGTTCCTTCCCCAAGGTCTTTCCAGCATCATCTGCCACCTCAGATCCAGAAAATCTGGGATGGTGGCACCTGGGAGCCAGAGATTTTGGGATGGTGGCAACTCAGATCCTGACACTCCAAGGCAGAGCCACCTCGGATCCAGAGGTTCCAGGTGGTGCCACCTCAGGATCCAGAAACCCTGGGATGGTGGCACCTCGGGATCCTGAGATTTTGGGATGGTGCCACCTCAGATCCAGAGGTCCCAGGGTGATGCCACCTGAGATCCTGCTACTCTAGGGCCCTGCCACCTTGGATCCAGGGGCTCCAGATGTTCCAGGTGGTGCCACCTCAGATCCAGAGACCTCAGGGTGGTGGCACCTTGGGATCCAGAAACCCTGGGATGGTGGCACCTGGGACCCAGAGATTTTGGGATGCTGCCATCTCAGATCCAGAGATTTTGGGATGGTGCCACCTCAGATCCAGAGGCCCCTGGGTACTGCCACCCTGAATCCAGATGTTCCAGAGTGGTGCCACCTCAGGATCCAGAAACCCTGGCATGGTGGCACCTCAGACCCAGAGGCCCCAGGGTGGTGGCACCTTGGGATCCAGAAACCCTGGGATGGTGCCACCTCAGATCCAGAGCTCCAGGATGGTGCCACCTCGGGATCCAGAGGTTCCAGGTGGTGGCACCTCGGGATCCAGAGATTTTGGGATGGTGCCACCTCAGATCCAGAGGCCCCTGGGTACTGCCACCCTGAATCCAGATGTTCCAGGGTGGTGCCACCTCGTGATCCAGAAACCCTGGGATGGTGCCACCTCAGATCCAGAGGTCCCAGGATGGTACCACCTCAGATCCTGCTACTCTAGGGCACTGCCACCTTGGATCCAGGGGCTCCAGATGTTCCAGGTGGTGCCACCTCAGATCCAGAGACCCCAGGGTGGTGCCACCTCAGATCCAGATGTTCCAGGTGGTGCCACCTCAGACCCAGAGGCCCCGGTGCCCCCCTGGCAGCCCAGGGCCCCCCACCCCAGCAGACACCCCCCGATGACAAACCCACCTTGGAGGCGCCGAGCACGAAGGTGTGCGCCACGTTGGCGATGAAGCCGTCCACGTGCACGCCCAGGTCGCTGCCGAGAGAGGGGAAACGGGAATGCCGGGAATTCCAGGCGGAATTCCAGAGGCACCAGCGCCCCAGGAGCCCCTCCAGGCTCGTTACTAACCTTTAATTAGCAAGCAATTAATGAAAACAGGGGGTGGGAATGGGTGCTCCAAACCCGAATCCTTTTGGGATTTTTGGGAAAGGGAAGGAAACGGGAATTCCAGGAATTCCAGGCGGAATTCCAGAGGCACCAGCACCCCGGGAGCCCCTCCAGGCTCATTATTAACCTTTAATTAGCAAGGAATTAACGCCGTGATGAACACAGGGGGTGGAAATGGGTGGACACGGAGTGGGAATGGGAAGCCAAATCCTTTTGGGATTTTTGGGGAAGGAGAGGGAATTCCTATGGGATGCGGGGAAATGGGAATTCCAGGAATTCCAGGCACAGGGAATGATGCCCCAGGAGCCCCTGCAGGCTCGTTACTAACCTTTAATTAGCAAGGAATTAACAAAAATGGGGTGGGAATGAGTGCTCTGAACCCGAATCCTTTTGGGATTTTTGGGGAAGGGGAGGGAATTGCCATGGGATGCAGGGAAATGGGAATTCCAGGCGGAATTCCAGAGGCACCAGCGCCCCAGGAGCCCCTCCAGGCTCATTATTAACCTTTAATTAGCAAGCAATTAACAAAAACAGGGGGTGGGAATGGGTGCTGCGAACCCGAATCCTTTTGGGATTTTTGGGGAAGGGGAGGGAATTCCCACGGGATGCAGGGAAATGGGAATTCCAGGAATTCCAGGCGGAATTCCAGAGGCACCAGCGCCCCAGGAGCCCCTCCAGGCTCGTTACTAACCTTTAATTAGCAAGCAATTAACGAAAACAGGGGGTGGGTGGTCGGAACCCGAATCCTTTTGGGATTTTTAGGGAAGGAGAGGGAATTCCTATGGGATGTGGGGAAATGGGAATTCCAGGAATTTCAGGCACAGGGAATGATGCCCCAGGAGCCCCTGCAGGCTCGTTACTAACCTTTAATTAGCAAGGAATTAAGAAAATGGGGTGGGAATGAATGCTCTGAACCTGAATCCTTTTGGGATTTTTGGGGAAGGGGAGGGAATTCCCATGGGATGCAGGGAAATGGGAATTCCAGGAATTCCAGAGGCACCAGCAGAGGGAATGATGCCCCAGGAGCCCCTCCAGGTTCGTTACTAACCTTTAATTAGCAAGGAATTAAGGTTGTGATGAAAACAGGGGGAGGGAATGGGTGGTCGGAACCCGAATCCTTTTGGGATTTTTGGGGAAGGAGAGGGAATTCCTATGGGATGCGGGGAAATGGGAATTCCAGGAATTCCAGGCGGAATTCCAGAGGCACCAGCGCCCCGGGAGCCCCTCCAGACTCGTTATTGACCTTTAATTAGCAAGGAATTAACGAAAACAGGGGGTGGGTGGTCGGAAGCCGAATCCTTTTGGGATTTTTGGGAAAGGGGAGGGAATTCCCATGGGATGCAGGGAAATGGGAATTCCAGGCAGAATTCCAGAGGCACCAGCGCCCCAGGAGCCCCTCCAGGCTCATTATTAACCTTTAATTAGCAAGGAATTAACGCCGTGACGAAGGCAGGTGCTCCGAAGCCGAACCCTTTTGGGATTTTTGGGGAAAGGAGCGGGAATTCCCATGGGATGCCCCCCAGGCACTCACATTTTGACCAGGTCCCCGTCCTTGAGGATGTAATCCTGGTCGCTCTTGAGCGGGGAGAAGTGACAGACGCAGTTATTGACCGAGAGGCTGGTGGGGAAGGCGATGCCTGGCACGGGGAGGGGGAACAAAAATCCTAAATCATGATTTGGGGAGCACCTCAAAGCCTCCCGGGACACCTCCCCCTGAGCCCAGGCTGCTCCTGGGATGGGAATTGCGTGCCAGGGGAGGGATTGCTTCCCAATGTCCCATCCAAACTGCTTCCTGCACCTCCAGGATGGGAATTCGGTGACAAATCCCACTCCCAGCACCTCCAGGATGGGAATTTGGTGACAAATCCCGGAGCCACCATCCCACACCAAACCCATGCATCCACGGGAACTGGAAGCAGGGATGGGAATTCCATTCCAGGGGAGGAATTTCTTCCCAATATCCCATCCAAACCTACTCCCAGCACTTCCAGCACCCTCAGGATGGGAATTTGGTGACAAATCCCAGACCCTCCTCCTCCATCATCCCCATGGATCCACAGGAACTGCAAGCAGGGGCACTTGCAGGGATGGGAATTCCATTCCAAGAGAGGAATTTTTTCCCAATATTCCACCTAAACCCACTCCCAGCACCCTCCGGATGGGAATTTGGTGACAAATCCCACTCCCAGCACCCTCAGGATGGGAATTTGGTGACAAATCCCACTCCCAGCACCCCCAGGATGGGAATTTGGTGACAAATCCCAGTGCCCCAGACCCTCCAGAGCCACCCTCCCACACCAAATCCACAGAAACTGGAAGCAGGGATGGGAATTCCATTCCAGGGGAGGAATTCCTTCCCAATATCCCATCTAAACCCACTCCCAGCACCCTCAGGATGGGAATTTGGTGACAAATCCCACTCCCAGCACCCCCAGGATGGGAATTTGGTGACAAATCCCACTCCCAGCACCCCCAGGATGGGAATTCGGTGACAAACCCCACTCCCAGCACCCCCAGGATGGGAATTTGGTAACAAATCCCACTCCCAGCACCCTCAGGATGGGAATTTGGTGACAAATCCCAGTGCCCCAGACCCTCCAGAGCCACCCTCCCACACCAAATCCACAGAAACTGGAAGCAGGGATGGGAATTCCATTCCAAGAGAGAAATTTCTTCCCAATATCCCACCTAAACCCACTCCCAGCACCCCCAGGATGGGAATTTGGTGACAAACCCCACTCCCAGCACCTCCAGGATGGGAATTCGGTGACAAATCCCAGTGCCCCAGCCCCTCCAGAGCCACCCTCCCCATAAATCCCCAGGAATGGGCAGCAGGGAGGAGGCTCTGGGTTAAAATCAGGGGGATCCCTCGTGCAGGATCAATCCCCCCACGCACCTTTCTTCATCTCCTTTTCCTTCTTGAAGATTTTCCCGGTCTCTTCCATGATCATGGCGTCGCCCTTCTCGCACAGGCACAGCACGGACGCGCCGGGGTTCGCCGCCTCCACCACGGCGCGCAGCACCCCTGGAAAAATCCAAAAAAAAAACCAAAAAAACCCCTAAAAAATCACATTCCACAGGTCCACAGCCCCAAATCCAACACCCAGTAATTCCCAACCTCGTAAGGCGTAAATCCCGCTGCGTTCGGGAGGAAAAATGGGAATAAAAATAAAATTTGGGGGTTTTTTTTGTTTGGTTTGGGTTTTTTTGGGTTTTTTTGTGGGGTTTGGGTGTTTTTTTTGGCGGATTTCACCCTTTATTTGGGGAGCCTGGTGCTCCCACATTCCTCCAGGAGGAATCACAGCTCCCAAAAACAGGTTTGGGAATGACTGGGAGACACCAAAGGCCACCCCAGGACTCCCCTGTTTTCAATAAAAATTGAAAAAAAAAATAAAATGTGGGTTTTTCACCCGAATTTCATCATTTATTTGGGGAAGCGGGAACTTGGTGCTCCCACATTCCTGCAGGAGGAGTCAGAGCTCCCAAAAACAGGTTTGGGAATGACTGGGAGACATCAAAGGCCACCCCAGGAGTCCCCTGTTTTCCAGGGAACGCGTCAGGGAACGCCCCACGACTCCAGGAAGTTTTTGGGGTTTTTTGCCTCGTGCCTCTGGGGGAAAAAAGAGCATCCCCAGACCCTTTTTTTCCTCCTCCCAAAATATTTTGGGATCCTGGAGTGTCCCCTGACGTTCCCTCCCCCTGCTTTGGCCCAAGGTGTTCTCTCGGAATTCCAAGGAATCCTCGGCAGCGCTGTCACCTGTGCAACGACTCCGAAATTCCAACCCCTCCCCTCCCTTTTCCCAGCGCTTTTCCATGGGAAAGTCGGGAATATCTCCAAGCAAGGATAACGCTGCCGATAAGAGCCCGCCGGGACACGGAGGGGGAAAATAAAACAAACACGGGGGAAAAAAATAAAAATAAAAGAAAATAAAAGGGAAAACCCTCGGTATCAGAGGAGCGGGAACACTCCTCTCTGATCCCTCTCTCCCTCCTTCCCGATTTTTTTTTTTTTTAGGGAGTTCAGGCACTTTCCAGCCCTAAAAACCGACAGCTGGAAGGGTTTTTTTTCGCCTTTTATTTATTTTATTTTTTTTTTCCTGGTGTGTTTGCTCTCCACGAGGGAGGAGAAGCCGCGGGGAGCTGCCTTTCCCCCCGGGAAGGGAGGCGGCCAAAAACTTCCAGTCTGCCCAGGAGCCCTCCCTCCCTTCCCGAAGGGAATCCCCGCTCGCCCCAAAAGCCTCTCCCGGGACACCCGAGCGGAGTTCAATCAAAAGAAGCTCTGGAGTCAGCAGGAAGCGGGGTGGGACAGCGGGGAGCCCCGCGGAACCGGTCCGGGCGGCTCCGGGGCACCGGGAACGGCGGGGAAAGGGTTTCAAGAATAACCGGGGAAGGAAAGGGGGGGCAGCGGCTGGAGCCCCATTCCCGGGATAAGAGCCTCATTCCCGGGACAGGAGCCGATCCCCGGGGCTGGATCCACACCCTGGCCGGGCCAGGAGCCCCGATCCCGGGACAGGAGCCCCGATCCCGGGCCAGGAGCCGATCCCCGGAGCGGGCCAGGACCCCACTCCCAGAACCGGAGCCCGTTCCCGGGACAGCACCACCAAACCGCTCCGGGACCCCCAAAACCGGACCCCCCCTCATTCCCAGGGCCGGACCCGGTTCCCGGAGCAGCCGCCCCCCCCCCGCCCGGCCTGGGGCTCCCCCCGCTCCCGTCCGGTCCCCGCGGGGCTCGGCCCCCCCCGCGCCCCCGGTAACCGGGAGGGCAGGGAAGGGTCAGAGGCCGAACAAAAGCGGCCCCGGCGGTGTTGGCGGCGGGGGGCGGCAGGCCCGGCCCCGCTCCCCCCGCGCCGCCGGTGCACGTGGGGCGCGGTACCACGTGCCGGCAGCGGCGGCGGCCGCGCGGGGCCGGGGCCCGCCGGGACCGGGAGGCTCCCGCGCACCGGGGCTGGGGGGGGGTTCACACCGGGACCCCCCCCTGTCCCACACCGCTCCCCCCACCCCCGCCCCCAGCCCCAAGCAGCGCGTCCCGAGCCGTGGCGGCCCAGCCCGGGGGTCTCACGGCGGGGTTGGGGGGCGCTCAGGCCCGGCCGCTCCCCCTCCCCCTCAGCGCTTCCCCCGCGCCCTCCCCGCCGCCCCCCCCGGCCGCGGCCCGCACTCACGGTTGGCGATGTCCCCCCCCATCTTGTACTTGGTCACCACCAGGTCCTCGGCGATGGTGAGCTCGCTCGCCTCCTCCTCGCCCGACATGGTGGGAGCCCCGCCGAGCCCCCCCGGAGCCCCCCGGGCCTGCTCGAGCCCCCCCCCCGCCCGGCGCTGAGGAGCCCCCGGGACCGCGAGCCGGAGGCGCGAGCAGGGCAGAGCGCGGGCTCCGCGCGGGGCACGCTGGGAACGCGAGTCCTTCCCGCCCCCCTGGACTACAACTCCCGGCGGCCCCCACGAGCAGAGCCCCGGACGCGTGGGTGCCACTCCCCCCCTTTCCCTGCGGACTACAACTCCCGGCGTGCCGCGCGGTTCTCCCGAGAGCGAGACCGGAAGCGGCGCGCGGGGGGTGATGGGGAGTGTAGGCGGAAAGAGGGAACGGGAGAGGAAGGGGCGGGTGCGGAATTTCGGCACCGGGACCGGTGACTCCGCCCTTCCCTCGGCTGTCGGGGTCCCCGGGATGTTCCTGGATCCAACCCTGCAGGCACCGGTCCCTCTCAGGACCCCCAGACCCGCGACCCCGCTCCCACTCAGCCCCCAGACCCCCGGTCAAGCCCCTCTGACCCCCCCAGCACCGGCACCGCGGCCACACCGGGGCCGGTCCCTGTTCGGACCGGTCCCAGCCGTCCCCGGACCGTGGCACTGGACCCACGCACCGCCCTCAGTCCCGTGCTCTCAGCCCCCCCGGCCCCCGGGCCACCCCCCGCGACCCCCCCCCCAGCACCGGCACCGGTCACTGCCCCGGGGCTGCCGCTGTCCCCGGGCCGCGCTCCCGATCCCCGCTCCCGATCCCCCGTTCCAGCCCCTCCCCGATCCCCCCCAAACCTCAGCCCCGAGGTTTTTATTAAAATTCCTTTATTTTCATCCCCCCCGCGCGACCCCCGGGGCCGGGGGCGATCCCTGAGCGGGGGTTCCCCTCCCCCACCCCCACCCCCAAACCGGGGCAGCCCCCGAAAAACCGGAGAAAACACCCCAAAAAGGCATCCCGACCTCCGGGGAGGGGGGGGGGGGACACCCCCAAACCTTCACTCAGCAGAGAACGGGGAAACCTGAAAATGAGTCTGGGGTCCTTCCAGGGAGAAACCCCCTCTGACCGGGGGACCCCCAGGGACCCCTGACCCCCGCTACCCCGGAGATTTGGGGAGCACCTTCACTCAGTGGGGGAGATGGAGATGGCAGAGGGATCCGGGGGGGGGGTCTCCGCTGCCCCCTCCCCACCTCGGCGCGCCCCCCAAAAAAAACGGGGTGGCGGGAAAGGGGGGAGACACAGGAGCCCCCAAAGTGGGGCTGAGACCCCCGAAGATCCACCCGGGGAGTGGGGGGGCGGGTGGGGGATCCTTCATATCCAGTGTGAGCCCCCCGGGGTGGGGAGGGGGGTCCCGGGGTGAGATGGGGAGGGGGTCCCGGGTGGGGAGGGGGGTCCCGGGTGGGGAGGGGGGTCCCGGGGTGAGGTGGGGAGGGGGTCCCGGGTGGGGAGGGGGTTTCCCCTACGTCCTCTGCCCGTCGGCTTTGGCGAAGAGGCGGCTGTGCCAATAATCGGGATTATCGAAGGCGCAGTCCGAGGCTTCCAAACTCCGCAGGGGCTTCATGCCGGGACCCCCGGGGGGGCTCCGGCAACCGGGGGGGCTCCGGCAACCGGGGGGGCTCCGACAACCGGGGGGGCTCCGGCAGCCGGGGCAGCAGCGCGGTCTCAGCACCGCCTCCATCTCCTCGTAGCCCTGCTCGTCCCCCCCCGCGGGGGTCGCGGCGCTGCTGTCGCCCCCCCCCGCCGCCGCCCCCGCTCTCATCTCGGTGTAGCCGTCGTGGCGCGGGGGTCCCGGGAGCCCCCCCGGGTTGGGTTCGGTGCCCAGCGAGCGGCTGAGCCGCGGCTGTTTGTTCATGTACTCGTAGTCTTCTTCCTCTTCTTCTTCCTCCTCTTCTTCATCCTCAGCGCCCGGCGGGGCTTGGGGGGCTCCGGGCGGGGGTCCCGTCCCCCCCCCCCCGGGTTCCGAGCCCACCTCCATGTATTCGTAGCCCAGCTCTTCCAGCGAGGCCGGCCGGGCTTGGGGGGCTCCCGGGGCGCCCCCCGGCCGCCGGTTCATGTACTCGTACTCCTCCTCCTCCTCCTCCTCCGGGGCCGGTACCGAGCCCCCGGTGGGGTCTGTGTCTGCCGGGGGATTTGGGGAGGGGGCGGGGGGGGGGGGGTCAAACACCGGCCAGCCCACCCACCCCCCTCCTCGGGGTCCCCCCGGCTGCCTGGGGGGCTCACCTGGGGTCAGCCCAGGCTGGGGTCCTCAGTGATCAGACCCAAAATGATCCCCCCCCGCACAGCCTGGACCCCAAAACCCACCCCCCCAAAAAAAAAAAAAACAAACACGGGATGGAGCCCTCTAAGAGCCAAAGGAGACCCCCACCCCAAAAAACAGGGGAAGGACCCCCCTAGAGCCACGGGAGACCCCAAACCCTGCGGGATGGGACCCCCCCTCCCCATGGGACAAGACCCCACCCATAAGGACCCCTACGAATGGGGGGGGAGCCCCCAGACTCAATCAAATGGGATGAGACCCCCCCCTCCCCAAGACCCCCGGGAATGAGGGGAGCCCCCAGCCCCAATCTGAAAAGACACCCCCCCCCATAAGGACCCCCACGGATGGGGGAGAGCCCCAAAACCCAATCCAAAGAGACAAGACCCCCCCTCCCCAAGACCCCTACGAACCGGGGGAGCCCCCAGCCCCAACCCAAAGGGACAAGACCCCCCCTCCCTAAAACCCCCACAAACAGGGGGAGCCCCCAGCCCCAATCTGAAAAGACCCCCCCATAACGACCCCTAAGAATGGGGGGAGCCCCCAGCCCCACCCCAAAGGGACAAGATCCCCCCTCCCCAAGACCCCCAGCCCCACCACACCGTGACGGGACCCCCCCCCGCCCCCCCAGAGCCCCCTCCTCACCGCGGAGGCCGCAGGTGGGGCTGACGTAGCCGTTGGGATCCTCCTCGCTGCCCGGGGAGCCGGGGGGCGCCGGGGGGAGGCTCCCCCGCTGGGACAGGTAAGCGCTGTCCCCCCCCCGCGAGCGGAGGCTGCGGCACAGGCTGCCCCCGCCCCCCACCAGGGACCCCCCAGAGCCCCCCAGCTCCAGCTCCGAGGCCGTCCCGCGACCCTCGGACGATTCCGACACCGTCCGGCCCAGGGATTCCTGCCGGCTCCGCCGCGGCGGCCGCGAGCCCCCGGCCTGGGGACAGCGGGGGTCAGGGGGGGACCCCAAAACCACCCCGGGAGTGAGGGAGAGACCCCAAAACCACCCTGAGACACCCCCACCCCGGCCTGGGGACAGCGGGGGTCAGGGGGGGACCCCAAAACCACCCCGGGAGTGAGAGAGAGACCCCAAAACCACCCCGGGAGTGAGGGGGAAACGCCAAAACCACCCCGGGAGTGAGCAGGGAGACCCCAAAACCACCCCGGGAGTGAGGGGGAGACCCCAAAACCCCCCCGGGAGTGAGGGGGGAGACCCCAAAACCACCCCGGGAGTGAGGGGGGGACCCCAAAACCCCCCCGGGAGTGAGGGGGGGACCCCAAAACCACCCCGAGACCTCCCCCCCCGGCCTGGGGACAGCGGGGGTCAGGGGGAGACCCCAAAACCCCCCCGAGACCCCCAGCCTGGGGACACCAGGAGGGAGGGGGGAGACCCCAAAACCGCCCGGGACCCCCCAGCCTGGGGACACCCCCCGGAGCCCCCCCCGGAGCCCCCCGGTACCTGTCGGGGGCAGCCCAGGCCGGGCTGGTTCATGGGGATGTACCCGGCGGGGGCGCTCAGCAGGCTGGGGCTCTGCGGGGACAGCGGGGCTGGCACCGGGGACAGCGCGGGGACACCGAGGGGACACCGAGGGGACACCACGGGGACAGCCACCGCCCCCCCTCCGCTGCGGGAATGGGGCGGGGGGCGGCTCCAGAGCCCACCCACCCCGCCGTGGGCACGGCCGGGGACAGCGGGGGAGCCCCGGGTGCCATCCCGGGACCTCGTGTGGCATCAGGGGACCCAGTGTCACCTCTCCAGACCCAGTGTCACCTCCCGGGACCCCCGGGTGACATCCCGGGACTCTGTGTCCCCACCCTGTTTGCGTCAGCCCCTCCGTGTCCCCTGCCAGGACCTTGTGTCACCCCCTCAGACCCCCCGTGTCCCCTCCCAGCCCCCCGTGTCCCCTCCCAGGACGCCCCTCCCGACCCCCCCACAGCCCCCCCGGGGGTCTCACCCGGGCGCAGCCGCCCCGCGGGCGCTGCGGGCCCAGCCCGAGGCCGAAGGTCAGGTCCAGCCCTTCCTCCTCCTCCTCCTCCTCCTCCTCCTCCAGCTCCAGCGTCTCCACCTCGTCCAGCTCCTTCTCGCTCAGGGCGGGGGGCTCGGCGGGGGGCGCGGCCCCGCTCTCCTGCCGGGGGGAGGGGGGGAACGGGTCAGGGAGGGGGGGGTTGGGGGTCTCCGGGGGCTTGGGGGGGCTCCGGGGGGCTCACCTTGATCACCAGGTACCTGGGCGGGTCCCGGGCCATGCGGGTGAACTCGTTGGCCAGCTCCTTGAAGGTGGGACGGATGTTCTCATCGATCATCCAGCCTGCGGGGACACGGGGACAGCGCTGGGGACACGGGGACAGCGCTGGGGACAGGGCTGGGGACACCGGGGACAGGGCTGGGGACAGGGCTGGGGACAGCGCTGGGGACAGGGCTGGGGACACGGGGACAGTGCTGGGGACACCGGGGACAGCGCTGGGGACAGTGCTGGGGACACCGGGGACACCGGGGACACCGGGGTGGGGGCACGGCCACAGGACACGGGGACACAGCAGGGACACGGTCACGGGGGTGGGGACACAGTCAGGACCCACCCCGGGGCTGGGGACAGCGCTGGGGGCAGGGCTGGGGACACGGGGACAGCGCTGGGGACAGCGGGGACAGCGCTGGGGACACGGGGACAGCAGGGTGGGGACACGGCCACAGGACACGGCCCCGGGAATGGGGACACAGCAGGGACACGGTCACGGGGGTGGGGACAGGGCTGGGACCCCGGAATGGGATCAGGGGCTGGCCCTGTGCGTGGGGACACGGCCCGGAGCCACCCTGGGGACGGGGACAGCAGCAGGGACCTGCCATGGGAATGGGGACAGGGATGGGGACCGGGAGGGACACAGGGACAGGATCTGGCCCCAAGGACAGGGACACGGCCAGGAACCTGTCCAGGGATGGGGACAGCAGCAGGAGCCTCCGGGGAACGGGGACAGCCCTGGGGACCCCGCCCAGCCCCGGGGACAGCCCCGGTGGCGGCCCCGCGGGGTCCCCACGCACATTTCACCATCACCATGTAGACGTCGATGGTGCAGATCTGCGGCTGCGAGAGCCGCTCGCCCTTCTCCAGCAGGTCGGGCACCTCGGCCAGGCGGATCCCGGCGTAGGGCTCGGCCCCGAAGGTCATCATCTCCCACAGCGTCACCCCTGCGCGGCGACAGCGGCCGGGTCACCTCCCGGGACCTCCCCGCCGCCACCTCCCGGGAGCCCGTGTCACACTCAGAACCCCGTGTCACCTTCCAGGACCCCGTGTCACACCCCAGGACCCCGTGTCACCTTCCAGGACCCCGTGTCACACCCCAGGACCCCGTGTCACCTTCCAGGACCCCGTGTCACCTTCCAGGACCCCGTGTCACACTCAGAACCCCGTGTCACCTTCCAGGACCCCGTGTCACCTTCCAGGATGCCCCGTCGCCTCCTGGGACCCTGTGTCACACCTCGAGACTCCGTGTCACCTCCCAGGAGCCCGTGTCACACCTGGGACCCCCCCCTGCCACCTCCCAGGAGGCCCATGTCACCTTCCAGGACCCCGTGTCACCTCCCAAGACTCCTGTCACACCCCAGAGCCCTGTGTCACATCTCAGACCCCCGTGTCACCTCCCAGGATGCCCTGTCACCTTCCAGGACCCCCGTGTCACAACTGGGACCCCCATGCCATCTTCCGGGACCCCATGTCACACCCCAGGACCCCCGTGTCACACCCCAGCCCCCCGTGTCCCCTCCCGGAGCCCGGTGACACGGCGGGGGCGGGCGGGGCTGGCCGGGCCGGGCTCACCGTAGCTCCAGACGTCGCTCTGGTGCGTGTAGCGCCCGAAGTGGATGCTCTCCAGGGCCATCCACTTGATGGGGGTCTGCGGGAAACAGGGGGGGTGGGACATGGGGACAGTGCGGGGACACCCCCGGGGCAGGGGACACGGGGCAGGGGCACACAGGGGGATTCAGGGGATGGGATTTGGGGGTCCTGGGGGTGCAGAACAGGTAGAACAGAGGGGGTGGGATTTAGGGAATTTGATTTTTGGGGGGGTCAGGGGGTCCTGGAGGTGAAGGACAGGCAGGACAGAGCTGGGGGGATTCGGGGGATTCAGGGGATGGGATTTTTGGGGGGCTGGGTCGGGGGGGTGACACAGAGAGGGTGGGGACATCCCTGGGTGGGGGTGCTGGGGACACACGGGATGGGATTTGGGGTTCAGGGTGGGTGACACAGGGGGTGGCACATCCCTGAGCGCTGGGGACACAGAGGGGATGGCATTTGGGGTTCAGGGGGGGTGACACAGGGGATGGCACTGGGGACATAGAGAGGATGGCATTTGGGGTTCTGAGCGGGTGACATTCGGGGTGTCCCACACCCCATGGGTGTCCCCACCCAGTGGGTGACACAGGGTGGCATTTGGGGCACCCCAGAGACGCAGAGTGGGTGACACAGGGGGTGGAACATCTCTGGATGATGGGGACACACAGGATGGCATTTGGGGTTCAGGGGGGGTGGCATTCAGGGTGTCCCACACCCCAGGGGTGTCCCCACCCAGTGGGTGACACAGGGGATGGAACATCTCTGGATGACGGGGACACACAGGATGGGATTTGGGGTTCCGAGGGGTCCACACAGGTGGCATTTGGGGCGTCCCCAGCCAGTGGGTGACACAGGGTGGCATTTGGGGCGTCCCAGAGACGCAGAGTGGGTGACACAGGGGATGGAACATCTCTGGATGATGGGGACACACGGGATGGCATTTGGGGTTCCGAGCGGGTGGCATTCGGGGTGTCCCACACCCCAGGGGTGTCCCCACCCAGTGGGTGACCCAGGTGGCATTCAGGGTGCCCCACACCCCGGGACAGCCCCGAACCCCCACCCCCAGCACCCACCTTGACCTCGTTGTAGAAATATTTCTTGTCGTCGGGGTAGAGCAGGTCGGCGATGCCGAAATCGGCCACCTGCACCTGGCTGGGGGACTTGAGCAGCACGTTGCGGGCGGCCAGGTTTCGGTGCACCATGCGGTGCTCCTCCAGGTAGTACATCCCCTGCAACAACCAGGAATGCCCCAAAAAACTCTCAAATTTTCAGCCTAGAACACCCCAAAACCTCCAAACTCTCAAACTTTCAGCCCCAAAACCCCAAACTCTCCATTTTCCAGCCCAGACCCCTGCCCTACCAGGAACACCCCAAAAACCCCAAACTCTCAAATTTTCATCCCAGACACCTTCACCAGCAGGAACACCCCAAAACCTCTGAACTTTTACTTTTTCAACCCAGACACCTGAACCGGAACACCCCAAAACCCCAAACTCTCAAACTTTCAGCCCCAAAAACCCCAAACTCTCCATTTTCCAGCCCAGACCCCTGCCCCACCACTAACACCCCAAAACCCCTGAACTTTTAATTTGTCAACCCCGACCCCTGCCCTACCAGGACCGCCCCAAAACCCCCCAAAAACCCTTTCCCCGAGCAGGGGGGGTGCACTGACCTTGGCCACCTGCACTGGCAGAAAACCCCAAAACCCCAAACTCTCAAATTTTCATCCCAGACCACCCCAAAACCCCCCAAAAACCCTTTCCCCGAGCAGGGGGGGAGCACTGACCTTGGCCACCTGCACTGGCAGAAAACCCCAGAACCCCAAACTCTCAAATTTTCATCCCAGACCACCCCAAAACCCCCCAAAACCCCTTTCCCCGAGCAGGGGGGGGCACTGACCTTGGCCACCTGCACTGGCAGAAAACCCCAAGACCCCAAAATCTGAATTTTTCATCCCAGACACCTGCACCAGCAGGACCACCCCAAAACCCCAAACTCTCAAACTTTCACCCCAGACCCCCGCCCTACCAGGACCACCCCAAAACCCCCCAAAAACCCTTTCCCCGATCGGGGGGGGCACTGACCTTGGCCGCCTGCACTGGCAGAAAACCCCAGAACCCCAAACTCTCAAATTTTCATCCCAGACCACCCCAAAAACCCTTTCCCCGAGCAGGGGGGGCACTGACCTTGGCCACCTGCACGCACCAGTTGAGCAGCAGCTGCGGGCCGATGCTGCCGCGGTTCTTGCGCACGTACTCGAGCAGCGAGCCCAGCGGCAGCAGCTGCGTCACCAGCTGCAGCTGCGGGCCCGGGCAGATCCCCAGCAGCCGCACGATGTACGAGTGCTCCAGGCTGCCGATGGCCAGCATGTGCTGCGGAGCGGGGAGGGGGCGTCAGCGGGGAGGGGGCAGCGGGGAGGGGAGGGGGTCAGCGGGGAGGGGATGGGGTCAGTGAGGAGGGGGCAGTGGGGAGGGGATGGGATCAGTGGGGAGGGGGCAGTGGGGAGGGGTCAGTGAGGAGGGGGCAGCGGGGAGGGGGCAGTGGGGAGGGGGCAGCGGGGTGAGGAGGGGGGCAGTGGGGAGGGGATAGGGTCAGTGGGGAGGGGGCACTGAGGAGGGGGCAGGATCAGTGAGGAGGGGGCAGTGGGGAGGGGGCAGCGGGGAGGGGATGGGATCAGCGGGGAGGGGGCAGCGGGGAGGGGAGGGGGTCAGCGGGGAGGGGATGGGGTCAGTGAGGAGGGGGCAGCAGGGAGGGGATGGGATCAGTGGGGAGGGGGCAGTGGGGAGGGGTCAGTGAGGAGGGGGCAGCGGGGAGGGGGCAGTGGGGAGGGGGCAGCGGGGTGAGGAGGGGGGCAGTGGGGAGGGGATAGGGTCAGTGGGGAGGGGGCACTGAGGAGGGGGCAGGATCAGTGAGGAGGGGGCAGTGGGGAGGGGGCAGCGGGGAGGGGATGGGATCAGTGGGGAGGGGGCAGTTGGGAGGGGTCAGTGAGGAGGGGTCAGCGGGGTGAGGAGGGGGCAGTGAGGAGGGGGCAGCGGGGACGGGAGGGGGGCAGTTGGGCGGGGATAGGGTCAGTGGGGAGGGGGCAGTGGGGAGGGGATGGGCCCAGTGAGGAGGGGGCAGTGAGGAGGGGAGGGGTCAGTGGGGAGGGGTCAGCGGGGAGGGGTCAGTGAGGAGGGGGCAGCAGGGAGGAGAGGGGGTCAGCGGGGAGGGGTCAGTGGGATGGGGATGGGGTCAGTGAGGAGGGGTCAGCGGGGTGAAGAGGGGGCAGTTGGGAGGGGGCAGTGAGGAGGGGATGGGGTCAGTGAGGAGGGGGCAGTGAGGAGGGGAGGGGGGCAGTGGGGAGGGGGCAGTGGGGAGGGGGCAGCAGGGAGGGGAGGGGGCAGTGAGGAGGGGGCAGCAGGAGGGGATGGGGTCAGCGGCACCCAAGGAGCACCTGTTGCACCTGGAGCACCCCCAGACCACCCCCCCCGGCCCCAGGGGACCCCCAGAGCACCCCCAGACCCCCCCAGCCCCCGGGGACCCCCGGTGCTCACGTCGGTGACGGCGTGGAAGGATTGCTGCCCGCTCCAGTCCTGGATCACCTTGATGCTGACCGGGATCTTGATGGAATCCCCGTCCGGGATCCAGATCCCCTGCGGGGTTGGGGGATCCGCGGGATCAGTGGGATCAGTGGGGTCCATGGGATTTATGGGATGGGATCAGTGGGATTTATGGGATCAATGGGATTTATGGGATGGGCTCAGTGGGATTTATGGGATGGGATCAATGGGATGGGATCAGTGGGATTTATGGGATCAATGGGATTTATGGGACGGGATCAATGGGATTTGTGGGATCAATGGGATCAATGGGATTTATGGGATGGGCTCAGTGGGATTTATGGGATGGGATCAATGGGATTTATGGGATCAATGGGATTTATGGGATGGGATCAATGGGATTTATGGGATCAATGGGATTTATGGGACGGGCTCAGCAGGACGGCAGCTCAGCCCCCCCCCGCCCCCAAAGCCCACCTTGTGCACGGTGCCGAAGACGCCGGAGCCCAGCACCTTGAGGCGCTTCAGCTCCGTCTCCTTGAAGATCCGGGCCAGGACCTTGTTGGCTTTTTCACTGGGATCCAGCGGCTCCAGGCTCTGCCGGGAGGGACCGGCGTGGGCACGGGGAGGGGAACGGGGACGGGGACGGGGACAGGGACAGGGACGGGGACGGGGACGGGGACAGGGACAGGGACAGGGACAGGGACGGGGACGGGGACGGGGAACGGGGACGGGGACAGGGACAGGGACAGGGACGGGGACAGGGACGGGGACAGGGACGGGGACGGGGACAGGGACGGGGACGGGGACGGGGACAGGGACGGGGACAGGGACGGGGACGGGGACAGGGACAGGGACGGGGACGGGGACGGGGACAGGGACGGGGACGGGGACAGGGACGGGGACAGGGACGGGGACGGGGATAGGGACGGGGACGGGGACGGGGACGGGGACAGGGACGGGGACGGGGACGGGGACGGGGACAGGGACGGGGACAGGGACAGGGACGGGGACGGGGACGGGGACAGGGACAGGGACGGGGACGGGGACAGGGACGGGCAGGGCACAGCACCGGGCCGGCTCCCGGCCCCTCCCCGCCATCCCGGGGCCGCTCCCGGTTCCCCCGCCGTCCCCCAGCGGTTCCCCCACCGTCCCCCCGAGGTTCCCCCGCAGTTTCCCCCCGCGGTCCCCCCGGTTCCCCTGCAGTTCCCTCCGCCATCCCCCCGCAGTTCCCCCGCGGTTCCCCCGCATTTTCCCCCGCGGTTCCCCCGCAGTTCCCCCCGCGGTCCCCCCGCGGTCCCCCCGCAGTCCCCCCACGTTTCCCCCGCGGTTCCCCCCCGGTTCGCCCCCGGTTCCCCCGCGGTTCCGGCGCTGACCTCGCCCCGCTCCAGGTAGCGCCGCATCGCTCGCTTCTTCTGGATCTTCTTGCCCCGCCAGTAGAGCAGCGCCAGCAGCACCAGCGAGCAGGAGAGGAACAGAGCCCCGACCACCATGACCGCGATCAGCGTGGGGGTCCGCCTGCGGGACCGGGACCGGGACAGAGGGACAGGGACAGGGACAGGGACAGGGACAGGGACAGGGACAGGGACAGGGACCGGGACAGGGACAGGGACAGGGACAGGGACCGGGACAGGGACAGGGACAGGGACAGGGACAGGGGGACAGGGACAGGGACAAGGACGGGGTGGGGATGGAAATGGGCACGGGCATGGGGACAGGGGTGGGCACAGGGTTAGAGTCCCCGCAACCCCTCGGGGTCCCTGTAGCCCCCCCCGAGATGTCCCCGCACCCCCCGGGATGTCCCCCAGCCCCCCCGGGTGTCCCCGCCGTACCTGGACACGGGCAGGGGGTCCCCCAGGCAGTCCCGCAGCAGCGGCCCCACACACCTGTGGGGGCGGGGGAGGGGGGAAATGAGGCTCAGCCGATCAGGGACCCCCCCCCGTCCCAGACCCGGGACCCCAAATTGTGCCCTGCGGGGTCCCCAGCCCCCCATCCTGCCCTAAATGATGTCTCAGACCCCCTCAACCCGCCCCTTGTGAGGTCTCCAGATGCCAGTGAGGTCCTGGGACCCCCAGCCTGCTCCCCAAAGAAGTTTTGGGACCCCCAACCCACCCTGGGACCCTCCACCCTTCTCCCAGTGGGGTCCTGAACCCCCCAGCCTGCCCGGAGCCCCCCACCCCGCCCTCAGGGATCCCCTGGGACCCCCACCCTGCCCCCAGGGATATCCCAAGACCCCCACCCCGCCCTCAGGGACGCCCCGGGACCCCCACCCCGCCCCCAGGGGTATCCTGGGACCCCCACCCTGCCCCCAGGGATACCCCAGGACCCCCACCCCGCCCTCAGGGACGCCCCGGGACCCCCACCCCGCCCCCAGGGATGCCCCGGGACCCCCACCCCGCTCCCCAAAGAGCCTTTGGCCCCTCTCCTGAGAACCTCCCCCCTTCCCCCCAGTGGGCTCCCGCGCCCCCCGCGCCCCCCCGAGCCCCCCGCGCCCCCCGGGCCCCCCCGGGCGCACCCCCGGGTGCAGTTCTCGTGGCAGGGCCGGCACTCGCGGCCGCCGTCGGGGAATTTGAAGATGGGGCCGCGCTCCCCCAGGACGCCGTCGGGACATCGCTCCACGCAGTGCGGCCCGTCGCGATAGTGGGCGCAGCGCGTGCAGGTGTCGGCGCCCTGCGGGGGGGTGGGTTTGGGTGGGTGTGACACGTTTTTGGGGACAGCGGGGACAGCCCGGTGCGGGGGGGGGTGGCGGGGGTCGGTACCGAGCCGTTGCAGGTGGCGCCGCCGTCGATGCGCTCGCACTCCGGGTGGCACTCGGAGCATTCGCCGCCCTGCGAGAACTCCCGCGGGGCCCTGCGGGCGGCGACAGGGGGGTTATCGCGACAGGGGCATCGCGGGGTGGGCGGGTGGGGTGCCCCCCGGGTCAGTCTGTCCCACCCTGGGGTCCCGATTCCCACCCCGGGGCCGGTGTCCCCCGTGTCCCCCAGGTCCCTCCCGTGTCCTCCTTGCGCTCCTTGACCCCCCCCGCCCCGTGTCCCCAATGTCCCCAGAGTCCCCTCTGCTCTCCGGGACAGATTGGGGGGGGTCTCACTCTGGGGTCTGGGCACCCCCCGTGTCCCCTTCCCCACGGGATGGACGGGGGGGGGGGGGGGGTCTCACTGTGGGATATGGGTGACCCTAAGGGGTCCCAGGGGGGTCCCGGGGGGGTCCCTGAGGAAGGGAGGGGGGGTCTTTCATGGGGTCCGTTTGCCCCCTTCCCTAAGGGATGAACCGGGCCCCCCCTGCCCCCCCGTGCCCCCTGTCCCACACCCGGGACCCCAAATTGTGCCCTGCGGGGTCCCCAGCCCCCCATCCTGCCCTAAATGATGCCTCAGACCCCCTCAACCCGCCCCTTGTGGGGTCTCCAGACACCAAAACTCCCCCAAGTGAGGTCCTGGGACCCCCAGCCTGCTCCCCAATGTCCCCCGTGTCCCCAGCGTCCCCTGTGCCCCCCGTGTCCCCTCACCCCCCGTGCCCCCCGGTGCCCCCCGTGCCCCGCTGACCCCTCGGTGAAGCGGCAGGTGGGCACGCAGACCCCTCTCCGGCTGTAGTAGCGGCAGGACAGGCACTGCCCGGGCCCGGGCCCCCAGCAGCCCTCGGCCGAGCACAGCGGGTCACAAACCTTCCCCTCTTGCTCTGCGGGGCACAAAGGGGGGGCTGGGAGAGGGGCTGGGGGGGCCCGGACACGGGGGGGGGCTCGGGGCAGGGGCTGGGGGGGTCACTCATGGGCTCAGAGTGGGGCTGGGGGTCCCTGTGACACAGAAGGACAAAGGGGGGGGGCTCAGGGCAGGGTCTGGGGGGTCACTCATGGGCTCAGGGCAGGGACTGGGGGTCCCTGTGACACGGGGGGACACGGGGGGACTCGGGGCAGGGTCTGGGGGGGTCACCCATGGGCTCAGAGTGGGGTTGGGGGGTCACCCGTGGGCTCAGGGCAGGGGCTGGGGGTCCCTGTGACACAGAAGGACAAAGCGGGGGGTGCTCGGGGCAGGGTCTGGGGGTCCCAGAGCCTTGCAGGGACAAAGGGGCTCTCTGGGGTCACCCTTCTGTGGGCTCAGAGGGGGTCTGGGGGGTCTCCAGCTCTTGGAGCTCAGCACGGGGGGTGGGGCTGCCTGAGGGGTCCGAGGGGGGGTCCCACAGCCCCACCCTGGCGGGACAGATTGGGGGGGAGGGGGTCTGGGCACTTCCCGTGTCCCCTTCCCCATGGGACGGACAGGGGGGGGGTCTCACTGTGGGGTCTGGGTGTCCCTGAGGGGTCCCGGGGGGGTCCCATGGCCCGTTCCCGAGGAAGGGAGGGGGGTCACTGTGGGGTCTGGGCAGCCCCCCCGTGTCCCCTCCCCTAAGGGACGAACCGAGCCCCTCCCCAGCGCTCCGGGGGCGCCCAGGAGCTCCCACGGGGGGGGGGGTCCCATGCCCCCTCTGGGGGTCCCGGTGACCCTTCCCCTACTGGATGGAGGTGGGGGGGTCTCTCATGGGGGCACCCAGGAGCTCCCACGGGGGTCCCACGCCCCCTCCCTCTGGAAGACACGGGGGTCCCGTGAGGGATCTGGGGGTCGCCTTCTCTATGGGATGGAGGGGGGGCTCTCAGTGTGGGGTCTGGGTGTCCCTGAGGGGTCCCAGGGGGGTTCCACGCCCCCTCCCTCTGGAAGAGACCGGGGTCCCGTGGGAGATCCGGGGGTCCCGTGGGGGATCCAGGGGTCCCGTGGGGGATCCGGGCAGCCCCCGTGTCCCTTCCCCTATGGGATGGACGGGCGGGGGGGGTCTCACTGTGGGGTCTGGGTGTCCCTGAGGGGTCCCGGGGGGGGTCCCACGCCCCCTCCCCAGCCCGGCCCACGCACGGCACTTGCTGCGGGGCCGGTTGTTGCGGATGTCGAGGTCGGCGCGGCTGCGGCTGAGCGCGGCCCAGCTGACGGTGTGCAGGAAGCAGAGCCGCCTGTTCTCGGTGATGTAAACGCGGCCCGCGCTCACCTCCCGCAGCGAGCGCAGCCCCAGCGAGGTCACGTTCTCGTTCTTCATGATCAGCAGCGAGAAACCGCGGCTGAGGAGGAGGGGGGGAAAAAAAGGGGTGGGGGGAGCTCGGGGAGGCTGCGGGAGCTGCTGCGGGGAGCTGGGGGTGCTCCGGGGGTGTCAGGGGGATGAGCCGGGGGTGAGGGGGATGAGCCGGGGGATGCTCCGGGAGCTGCTCCGGGGGATGCTCCGGGAGCCGGGGAATCCTCCGGGAGTGAGGAGGATGCTCCCGGAGCTGCTGCGGGAGTGAGGGGATGCTCCGAGAGCCCGGGAATGCTCCGGGAATCGAGAGCTGCTTCTGGAACCGGGAGCTGCTCCGGGAGCGAGGGGGATGAGCCGGGAGCTCCTCCGGGGGATGCTCCGGGAGTGAGGGGGAAACTCTGGGAGTGAGGAGGATGCTCCGGGAGCTGCTCCGGGGGTGAGGGGATGCCCTGAGAGCCGGGGAACGCTCCGGGAATGAGGGAACGCTCCGGGAATGAGGGAACGCTCCGGGAATGAAGGAACGCTCCGGGAATGAGGGAACGCTCCGGCAGCTGCTCCGGGAGCGGCGCAGGGGAAGCGAGGGATGCAGCTGGGATGTTCGGGGAGCCGCTCCCGGAGCCGGGGAATGTCCCGGGAGCCGGGGAATGAGCGGGAAGGATTCTCCGGGAGCCGGGAAATCCTCTGGGATTGAGGGGATGCTCCCGGAGCCGGGGGATGAGCCGGGAGCCGGGGGAGAGACTCCGGGGGCTGCTCCGGGAGGGAGGGAGGGAGGGGATGCAGGGACAAGGACACGGGGATGGGGGTGCCGGGACGAGCAGGGACGCGGGGATGGGGGAAACGGGGGATTCAGGGATCGGGGAATTCAGGGATCGGGGAAAACCGGGAATTCAGGGATCGGGGGAAACGGGGAATTCAGGGATCGGGGAATTCAGGGATCAGGGGAAACGGGGAATTCAGGGATCGGGGGAAACGGGGAATTCAGGGATCGGGGGAAACGGGGAATTCAGGGATCGGGGGAAACGGGGAACTCAGGGATCGGGGAATTCAGGGATCGGGGAATTCAGGGATCAGGGAAAACGGGGAATTCAGGGATGGGGTATGCAGGATTAGGGAAAGGAGGGAATTCACGGGTCGGGGGTGCCGGGAGGAGCACGGGACGCGCAGCGGGGGCTCCTCACTTGTAGAGGCTCCGTCCCCCGATGGTCTCCAGGTTGGAGAAGACGCTGAAGTTGTGCATGTGCTTGGGCCAGGACTGGATGTTCAGGTAGCCTGCGGGGGCACGGCGGGCTCAGGACGGCCCCGGGGGTCCCGGGGGGGCTCCGGGGGGTGGAATCCCCGCAGCCCCGGCCCCGCTCCTCACCCGTGATCTCCCGCACCGTCCGGAACACGTTCAGCTTCTCCGGGTCCAGCGCCGAGATG
>WQNJ02000490.1:0-132500 GCA_016584745.2 Phylloscopus trochilus trochilus | reverse complement strand
GGCCACCATGGTGGACGTGTGACCTTCAAACTGACCATGGCATGGCCCCCATGGTGGACGTGTGACCTTCAAACCGACCATGTCCATGACCATGACCGTGACCATGTCCATGGCACCCATGGTGGCTGTGTCACCTCCTCAATGGCCATGTCATCTCCTTGATGGCCATGGCCACCATGGTGGACGTGTGACCTTCAAACTGGCCATGTCCATGTCCAAGGCATGTCCACAGCACCCATGGTGGCTGTGTCACCTCTTCAATGGCCATGTCCTACACATGGTAGCCGTGGTCTCCATGGTGGACGTGTGACCTTCAAACTCACCATGGCCACTGCCCCCATGGTGGACATGGGACCTTCATACTGGCCATGCCCTGCACATGGTGGCCATGGCTGTGGTCCCCATGGTGGCTGTGTCACCTCCTCAATGGCCATATCCTCCCCTTGATGGCCACAGCCCCCATGGTGGACATGTCACCTCCAAGCCTGACCATGTCCTCCCCTGGATGACCACAGCAACGTCCCCTTTGTGGTCCCTGTCCACTCCGAGCTGGCCACGTCCCCCCACCCCGGGGATCACCTGGAGGAAGGAGAGGTCCTGGGTGTGGTCGATGAGGACGATCTCCAGGTTGCCCATGACGATCTCGCAGTTGTTGTACATCTTGTGCAGGGTCTGGTACTGGTGCTGCGCGTCCCCCGTCACGCTCAGCCCGTTCAGCGTCCCCGCGCACACTGGGGACACCGCCGGCGTCACCGGGGCCACCGCGGCCACGGAGCCACCAGGGCCACCAGGGCCACCGCCGCGGCCACCCCCCGCGTGGTCAGCAGTGTCCCCTCCCAGCTGGCCGTGTCCTGCACGTGGTGGCCGTGGTCATGACTGCTGTGGTGGTTGTGTCACCTCCTCAATGGCCTCGATGTCCCTGTCCCCTCCCAGCTGGCCGTGTCCTGCTCTCGGTGGCCATGGTCCCCCATGGTGGCTGTGTCACCTCCTCAGTGGTCACATCCTCCCCCGGATGGCCACTACCCCTGTCCCCTCTGAGCTGGCCATGTCCTGCACAGGGTGGCCATGGCCATGGCTCCCAGGGTGGCTGTGTCACCTCCAAACTGGCCATGTCCCCTAATGTGGTCCCTGTTCCCTCCATCAGGTGGTGGCTGTGGCTGTGACCCCCCAATGGCCACGTCCTCCCCTTGATGTCCCTACATGGTTCCTGTCCATGTCAAGCTGGCTGTGTCCTGCACGGGGTGGCCATGGCCATGGCCCCCAGGGTGGCCGTGTCACCCCCTCAATGGTCACATCCCCCCCTTGGTGGCCACGTTCTCCCCTGGATGGCCACAGCAACGTCCAGTACGGGGTCTTTGTCCCCTCCCAGCTGGTCACGTCCTCCCCTTGACAGCCACGGACCCCCCCCCAATGTCCCTGTCCCCTCTATGTCGGCCAAGTCCCCTCCATGGTGCCCTTGTCCTCTCCATCATGTCCCTGTCCCCACCACGGTGTCCCTGTCCCCTCCACGGTGTCCCCTCCATGGTGCCCTTGTCTTCTCCATCGTGTCCCTGTCCCCTCCACAATGTCCCTGTCCCCTCCATGGTGTCCTCTCCATCGTGTCCCTGTCCCCTTCATCGTGTCCCTGTCCCCTCCACAATGTCCCTGTCCCCTCCACGGTGTCCCCTCCATGGTGACCTTGCCCCTTCCTTTTTGTCCCCCCCCGACCACAGCAGCTCCCCCACCGCCCCCGTGTCCCCCCCAGTGTCCCCTCCCCGCCGCGGAGGTGCCGGTGCCGGTGCCGGTGCCGGTGCCGGTTCCTCCCCCGCCGCGGGTCCTCCCCCGCCCCGCTCGGCTCCCGTCGCTCCCTCCCCGGGCGCTCCCTGGCGGAGCGCGGTGCCCGAACCGGCCGGGCGAGCCTTGCGCAAGGCGGGCGCCTCGGGCACGGCCCCCCCGCCCCGCCACGCCCGCCCGGACTTCGGCCCCGCCGCCGCCACCGCCCCGAGGGCCGAGCCCCGCTCCGGGACACCCCCGGTCCCCGCGGGGGTGCCGGTCTCGGTGTCCCCCCCTCACCCCCCGAGCCCCCCCCGCGTTCCCGTGGGCGCACAGAGCCCCCTTTGTGCGCGGGGCCCCCTCCCCTGGCACCGCACAAAGCCGCGATTGTGGCGGGCGGGACCCGAGCCCCCCAAACCGGGACCCCCGGGGGCACCGAGGGGTGCGGGGGCCCCCCCCGGACCCGGCAGACGTGACTCAGGCCCCGGCGAGGAGCGGGGGGCGTGGGGAGGGGGGGGGGCTGCGGTCAAAGGCGGCTTTGTCCGGCCCGGGACCCCTCCGGGGGCGGCGGCGGAGCTCGGGGCAGGCAGGGCCGGGCCCCCCCGCGCCGGCCGCGGCTCTGCGGGCAGGGAAGGGGCTATAAAAAGGTCCCAGCTGCGATGGCAGCGGCCTCCAGGCCGGGGGGGGCCGGAACAGGGGGTGCTGCGACCCCCGTGAAACACCGCGGGGGTCCCCAGGGTGTTGGGGGGGGGGGTCCAACCCCCGCCCCTCCGCCGGGGCAGCGCTGGGGGATCATTAACGGCGGCTCCGAGGGTCCCACGGGGGGAGCGACCCCCGGGTGCACCTGCCCGAGGGGGGTGGGCGGCGATGCTGAGCCCCCCCCTCCCACCCAACCCAACCCACCACCCCCACCCCCGGGGGCGCCGCGGCGGCGGGAGCGGGCGTTATCAGCGCGGGGCCCCGCTGGCAGCTCCGGCACGTCCCCGCTATCAGCCGCGTGCCACCGCGGCCCCCGCCGCCAGGAATAGCACCGGGGACGGGGAGGAGAGGGGCGGCGGGGGGGGGGACACCGGGAGGGGCTCGGAGCGACCTCCTGCCCTCGGGCCGGGGCACAAAGGGGGCTGTGTGTGCGCCGGGCCCCGGCCCCGAACAAAAGGGGCTCTCAGAGCCGGGGCTTTGGGGGGTGCGGAGCTGGGGCCGCTCCCCTCGCTGTCCCCTCGGGGTCCCCTCGATGTTTCCGAGCCCCCCGAGGTGTCCCCGAGCCCCCCGAGGTGTCCCCCAGCCCCGAACTGTTCCCCCTCTCGCCGCGGGCTCCGCAGCCCGTGGGTGGCACCCGAGGCGTCGCCGGTGGCACATGGAGCAGGGGGAGGCAGCGAGGGGTCCCCCCGTGTGTGCCCCCCACCCCCGGGCACCCCCGGGCACCCCCGGGCACCCCCGGGCAGCCCCGGCCTCTCGGGGTGACGCCGGCCCCACCTGCGCGTCCAAGCCCTCGGTGTTTTTCCTTTGGGGACTGAAAAACAACTCCCGGGCGGCCGCGGCCCTTCCGGGGTGCCGGGGGTGCGGCGGGGGCCGCGCGGGCAGGGCCGGGGGCCGCTCCGGGGGTCCCCCCTGAAGGATCCCCCTCCGTCCCCCTCGGGGGTCCCGCCTGGATCCCAAAGGCATCGCAGGGACGCGGCCCCGCAGCCTAAAATTAGCCCGGGCAGCTGCGGGGCCGCAGGTGCCGAGCGCGGGAGGGGGCACCGAGCCCCGGGACCGAGACCGGGACCGAGACCGGGACCGAGCCCCGGGACCGAGCCCCGGGACCGAGATCCGGGACCGAGACCGGCACCGAGACCGGCACCGAGACCGGGAGGAGGCCCCGAGCCCCGGGATCGAGCCCTGGACCGAGCCCCGGAAAGGGGCACGGAGCCCCGGGACCGAGACCGGGAGGGGGCACCGAGCCCCGGGACCGAGATCCGGGACCGAGCCCTGGGACCGAACCGGGGAGGAGGCACCGAGCCGCAGCCCCGCCGGAGCCGCAATCCGGGGGGGTTTCACTGCGGGTCCCGGTGTCCCCGGAGCCGTGGGGTCCCCTCCGGGACAGCGCCGGGGGATCCCGGGAGAAGCGGCCGCGGGAATTGCCGGGATCGGATCGGCGCCCGGTACCGGCGGAATGGGGGCGGCAGCACCGCCGGGACCCCCCCGAGCGCTCCCAGCCCCGAGCGCTCCGGTGTTTGCCCGTTTCCCCTTTGCCCAATCCCGCGGCCAGGCCCCGGTTTTCCCCCGTGCCCCGCCGGTGCCGGTGCCGGTGCCGGTGCTCACCTGCCTGCGCCGAGCCGGGCGCGGGGACGCGGAGGAGCAGCGGCAGCAGCAGCAGCAGCAGCGCCCGGGGCCGCTCCCGGTGCCGGTGCGGCTCCATCGCGGGGCCCCGGTAGCGGCGGAGCGTGCCCGGGAATGCACCTGGCGCGAGGCCGCGGGCCGGGCGGGGCCGGGCGGGGCCGGGGAGCGGGGTTGGGGGGGGGGGGAGGGGGGGGGACACCCCGCTTCCATCCCCGCCCCTCCCCGGGACCCGCCCGGGGCGGTGGCACCGGGACCGCCCCGCTCCCGCCGGCACCGGCCGCGGGAGGAGCCTCCAGCCCGGTGCGGTTCGGCCTCCCCCGGAACCGGTGCCGGTCCGGGCACGGGAGGAAAGTTGGGCCGCTCCGAGCGCCGGTCCGGTCCCTCGGTGCCCCCCCCGGCCCCCGAGCAGTTCGGTTTCCCATGGGAAAGGGGCACCGGGGGGGGTCCCACGCCCTGGGCCGGGCACGGGGGCTTCCGTCACCGAAAATTCAACGAAAATTTAAAACGGAGCAGGGTTGTTCCCGGTTGGAAACTGCCACGGGTTGGAACCCGGGCTGGGGGGTGACAGAGGGGCTGGGGTGACACGGGGGCGACAACAACTCCCAGAATTTATTCAGGAAATTGCAGATTTCAATGTGACTGCGACAACCCCAGGGTGATCTTTGCATTTTCATTTCATTTTTATTTGGCTCAATCCACGCTCAGCACCAAGTCCTGGCTGATCCTGGTGCTTTGAGTCCCCCCCCTTGCCCCCAAAATCCAGATGTGCCCTTCAGTTCCTTCAAGCTCAAGTTTTCATTTTTTATTTTCCCAAATTTTGTGAATCCAAAGCTTCTCCTCAATGTTATAATTTTTTTTTCCTCCTTTTCCTGAGCGATTCTGCATTTGAGGGGAATATTTGAGCGGGAAAAAAAAAGAAAACAAAACGAGGATTTAGATGTGAATCGTGGCTGAAAAGGGGAAAAATCCTCAAGGGGAGGGGGCTCTGAAATTCACACAAAAACCAGGTGAGGAAGGGGGGGGGCTCCTGCCCCTTTCACCCCAAAAAGTGGGGAAGCTCCCCAGGTGTCCCCACACCCCTGGTGGGGGCACACAGAGCCACCCAGGGGTGCCCCCCAAAAATAAACCGGGACCACCCAGGGGTCCCACCCCCCCAACAAAGACACCAGGACCACCCAGGGGTCCCCCCCAAAAATAAACCGGGGCCACCCAGGGGTCCCACCCCCCCCCCAACAAAGACACGGGAGCCACCGATTCCTTTGGATTTTAATAAACCAACAAAGTTTGGGGGAAATCCTCTCGGCAGCAGGAATTCCTCGCGCAGGGCAGGGCACTTGAACCCCCAAAAGTCCTTGGGAAAGTGGGAAATTCGGGGGTGGGGGGGAAGGTTTAAGGGGCTTCAAGGAGGCTGAATTTGGGGAGGGGGGGTGGAGGGTTTCAGTCCTGGGACCACCCCCCTTGGATCCTTCCCACCCCTGGAGAGAGCAGTGCCCCCCCCCAGCCCCCCAATCCCCCCATCCCCCTGCTCCTGCCAAACCCCAGAACCCCCCAAAGCTCCCAGGGACCCCCACAGGGATCTGGGGGGGCTCTGGGGGGCCAAACCCCAAAACCCCAGAAGGTCCCACAGGGATCTGGGGGGCCAAACCCCAGAACCCCCCAAAGCTCCCAAGGATCCCCACAGGGATCTGGGGGGGCTCTGGGGGGCCAAACCTCAGAACCCCCCCAGGGACCCCACAGGGATCTGGGGGGCTAAACCCCAAAACCCCCCCTGGAATCCCAGGGACCCCACAAAGATCTGGGAGGCCAAACCCCAAAATCCCAGGAGGCTCCCAGGGATCCCACAAAGATCTGGGGGGGCTCTGGGGGGGCCAAACCCCAGGAGGTCCCACAGGGATCTGGGGGGGCTCTGGGGGGGATCCCAGGGTGATTCTCCTCCTCCTCCCTCCACCCCCCCCCCAGGGCAGAGCTGGGACATTTCAGACTCTTGAGCAGAGAAAGGAAAAACGAGAGGAAGGAAAACGAGAGGAAGGAAAATGAGAGGAAGGAAAATGAGAGGAAGGAAAATGAGAGGAAGGAAAATGAGAGGAAGGAAAAACGAGAGGAAGGAAAAACCCTCCAGCCAGGGAGGTCGGGGCCACCAAAGCCCGCGGGAAGCGCCCCCAGCAGATCCCACAGGGACATCATCATCATCCCCCCACCCCGCCCCGAGCTCTCTCCGGTAATTAACGAGACGCAGTTAATTAGCAGAAGGAGCAAGCCGCCTCTCCTCTCACCCAGAGGAAGCGGGGGAGCTCAGCTCGGCAGGAATTCGGAGTTTGGGCAGCGCCGGGCTGGGAAGGGCCGGGTGGGGGGCTCGGGGGGCTCAGGGCCAGGCCAGGGCCACCCCGGGGTGCAGCTGGGTGGGCGGGCGGGGGGCTCGGGGCTGTCACTCGGGGGGCTGCCGGGGGTTGAGGGACAGCAGGACCATGCTGTGGGCCAGCAGGGAGGCCTCGGAGGCTGCGGGGAGAGAGCACAGGGCGGGGTGAGGGGGGGGCTCCGGCCGCAGAACATTCCAGAACATTCCAGAATGTTCCAGAACATTCCAGGGGGAGCGGGGCTGCTCCTGGATGGAGGCTGCCAGGGGGTGGAACCCGGGCTGGGGATGACACGGGGCTGGGGGTGACATGGGGGTGAGGGGTGACATGGACCTGGGGGAGACACAGGAGAGGGGTGGCACTGGGGTGAGGGTGACACAGGAATAAGGGGTGACAAAGGGATGAGGGTGACACGGGCCTGGGGGTGACATGAAGCTGATGGGTGACACGGGGCTGAGGGGTGGCACTGGGGTGAGGGTGACACAGTGCTGAGGGGTGACAAAGGGATGAGGGTGACACAGGGTTGGGGGTGGCACTAGGTGTCACCAGACACTGGGTGGCACTGGGGGTGCTGGGGTGGGCACAGGGGGGTTCTGGATGGGGACAGAGCTCCTGCACCACCCCAAAATGACCCAGGGTGACACCCCCTGTGCCCAGGGTGACACTGACCCTGCCCAGGGTGACACCCCCCCCATACCCAGGGTGACACTGCCCATGCCCAGGGTGACACTGCCCCTGTGCCCAGGGTGACACCCCCCCTGCCCAGGGTGACACCCCCCCCGCCCAGGGTGACACTGCCCCTGCCCAGGGTGACACCCCCCCTGCCCAGGGTGACACTGCCCATGCCCAGGGTGGCCCTGGGGCGCTGTCCCCACCCAGGGTGGCCCTGGGGCTCTGTCCCCTCCCCAGGTGACACGGGCACTGTCCCCCCCCCGGTACCTTGCAGCTCGCAGGAGAGCCGCAGCCACTGCTCCAGCCACGCCCGGCACTCGGCCTGGCCCAGGTGAGTGGAGTTCAGCCCCCGCAGGTAACAGGCCTGGGGGGGACAGCCAGGTCAGGGAGGGGCACGGAGAGCGCCGGGATCCCACCGGGACCTCACCTGTGCACCGGGACCTCACCTGTGCACCGGGACCCCCCAATCCCACCGGGACCCCCCAATCCCACCGGGACCTCACCTGTGAACCGGGACCTCCCCCAATCCCACTGGGACCTCACCTGTGCACCGGGACCTGACCTGCACACCGGGACCTCATCATCCCACCGGGACCTCACCTGCACACCGGGACCTCACCTGTGCACCAGGAGCTCACCTGTGCACCAGGACCTCACCTGTGCACCGGGATCTCACCTGTGCACCAGGACCCCCCAATCCCACCAGGACCTCACCTGTGCACCAGGACCTCACCTGCACACTGGGACCTCACCTGTGCACCGGGACCTCCCCAATCCCACCGGCACCTCACCTGTGCACCAGGACCTCACCTGCACACCGGGACCCTTCCCCACCCCAGGTGGTGACCCCAGGCAGAGTTCCCAGAACTTCTCCTCTTTCCCAGGAGGGATCAACCCTGAGGGAACCCCTGAGGTGTGCCCAGGTGTGGCCCAGGTGTGCCCAGGTGTGGCCCAGGTGTGGCCCAGGTGTGGCCCAGGTGTGCCCAGGTGTCCTCTCACCGCTCGCAGCTCCTCCTCCGAGAGCTGCCCCAGGCCCAGGTGCAGCAGGGCGCGGTCCAGGTGCCGGATCTCCAGCAGGTGGGAGCGCAGGCGGTGCCGCAGCAGGAAGGCCGGCAGGTGAGGGGTCAGGAACAGCACCTGGCTCAGGGCTCTCTGGGCAGGGGGGGCAGGAGGGCACCTGTGACACCTCCAACCCCACCTGTGGCACCTCCAGCCCCACCTGTGACACCTCCAACCCCACCTGTGGCACCTCCAACCTCACCTGTGACACCTCCAGCCCCACCTGTGGCACCTCCAACCCCACCTGTGGCACCTCCAGCCTCACCTGTGACACCTCCAGCCCCACCTGTGACACCTCCAGCCCCCTCCTGGCACCCACTGACAGCCACCCCCACCTGCCCAGGTGTCTCTAAGCTCCGCCCTTGAACCCCTCCCACCTTCCCTCCCCCAAATCCTGAGCTCTGGGTTCACCTGGGGGCAGCGCTGCAGGTGGGGTCTCACCTGAGCTCCCCTCACCTGCTGCAGGTGGGGTCTCACCTGAGCCCCCTTCACCTGCTGCAGGTGGGGTCTCACCTGAGCCCCCCTCACCTGCTGCAGGTGGGGTCTCACCTGAGCCCCCTTCACCTGCTGCAGGTGGGGTCTCACCTGAGCCCCCCTCACCTGCTGCCTGGGGGGTCTCACCTGAGCCCCCCTCACCTGCTGCCAGGGGTTTGCTCCTGAAGGAACCAGGGGGTCACTGAGAGGTGAATTGAACCCCTGCAGCTCTTTGGGCCCCACCTGAGGCAGGTGAGCACCTGGGGCCGAGCTGAACTCACCACGTGATCCACCTGGAGGCCGTTGAGCGCCAGCAGGGAGCCCGAGAAGGAGCCCCGGAGAGCCAGGAGCTGGGCCGGGCGGGGCCGGGCACCGCCCTGCACCTGCGGGGACCGGGAACACAGGTGACACCTGGGCCAGGGGATGAACAGGTGTGGGGGGGGTGCTGGGGGGCACAGGTGTGCAGGGCGGGGCACACACCTGGGCACAGGTGTTCAGGGCAGGGCATACACCTGCACACAGGTGTTGGGGGGTGCAGGGCGGGGCACACACCTGCGCACAGGTGCTGGGGGAGCACACACCTGCTCACAGGTGTCCAGGGTGGGGCACAGGTGTTCAGGGGGGCACACACCTGCACACAGGTGTTCAGGGCGGGGCACACACCTGCGCACAGGTGTTCAGGGGGGCACACACCTGAGCACAGGTGTTCAGGGCGGGGCACAGGTGTTCAGGGCAGGGCACACACCTGCGCACAGGTGCTGGGGGGCACACACCTGCGCACAGGTGTTCAGGGGGGCACACACCTGCACACAGGTGTTCAGGGCGGGGCACACACTTGTGCACAGGTGACAAACAGGTGTGCAGAGGGGGTGCTGGGGGGGTACACACCTGAGCACAGGTGTTCAGGGCGGGGCACAGGTGTGCAGGGGAGGCACACACCTGGGCACAGGTGTGCAGGGGGGCACAGGTGTTCAGGGTGGGGCACACACCTGCACACAGGTGTTCAGGGCGGGGCACACACCTGCTCACAGGTGTTCAGGGGGGCACACACCTGCGCACAGGTGCTGGGGGAGCACACACCTGGGCACAGGTGTTCAGGGCGGGGCACACACCTGAGCACAGGTGTTCAGGGCGGGGCACAGGTGTCCAGGGCGGGGCACACACCTGCTCACAGGTGTTCAGGGGGCACACACCTGCTCACAGGTGTTCAGGGGGCACACACCTGCGCACAGGTGTTCGGGGGGGCATTGGTGTGCAGGGGGGGCACACACCTGCGCACAGGTGTTCAGGACAGGGCACAGGTGTTCGGGGGGGCACACACCTGCGCACAGGTGTTCAGGGGGCCACACACCTGAGCACAGGTGTTCAGGGGGGCACACACCTGAGTACAGGTGTTCAGGGGGCACACACCTGAGCACAGGTGTTCAGGGGGGCACACACCTGAGTACAGGTGTTCAGGGCGGGGCACAGGTGCTGGGGGAGCACACACCTGCTCACAGAGCTGCTGCAGCTCCCGCCGGGGCCGCGCCTCGGGCAGGCCGCGCGCCGCCCGGCCCAGCAGGTGCAGCACCTGGGGGTAGCGGCGCCGGCGGGCGCGGTCGTCGGCCTCCAGGAACTGCAGCCGCTGCTGCGGCGTCCAGAAGTGCCGGAGCAGCAGCTGCCGCGGGAAAAAATACCTGGGGAGGGGAGGGAGGACAGGTGAGTACCTGGGAAGGGGCAGGGAGGACAGGTGAGTACCTGGGGAGGGGCAGGGAGGACAGGTGAGTACCTGGGCAGGGGCAGGGAGGACAGGTGAGTACCTGGGGAGGGGAGGGAGGACAGGTGAGTACCTGGGGAGGGGAGGGAGGACAGGTGAGTACCTGGGGAGGGGCAGGGAGGACAGGTGAGTACCTGGGGAGGGGGAGGGAGGACAGGTGAGTACCTGGGGAGGGGCAGGGAGGACAGGTGAGTGCCTGGGGAGGGGCAGGGAGGACAGGTGAGTACTTGGGGAGGGGAGGGAGGACAGGTGAGTACCTGGGGAGGGGAGGGAGGGCAGGTGAGTACCTGGGGAGGGGGAGGGAGGATAGGTGAGTACCTGGGGAGGGGGAGGGAGGGCAGGTGAGTACCTGGGGAGGGGGAGGGAGGACAGGTGAGTACCTGGGGAGGGGGAGGGAGGGCAGGTGAGTACCTGGGGAGGGGAGGGAGGACAGGTGAGTACCTGGGGAGGGGCAGGGAGGACAGGTGAGTACCTGGGGAGGGCAGGGAGGACAGGTGAGTACCTGGGGAGGGGAGGGAGGACAGGTGAGTACCTGGGGAGGGGCAGGGAGGACAGGTGAGTACCTGGGGAGGGGCAGGGAGGACAGGTGAGTACCTGAGGAGGGGCAGGGAGGACAGGTGAGTACCTGAGGAGGGGCAGGGAGGACAGGTGAGTACCTGGGGAGGGGCAGGGAGGACAGGTGAGTACCTGGGGAGGGGCAGGGAGGACAGGTGAGTACCTGGGGAGGGGGAGGGAGGACAGGTGAGTACCTGGGGAGGGGGAGGGAGGACAGGTGAGTACCTGGGGAGGGGAGGGAGGACAGGTGAGCTCCAGGTTTGGCGGGGGAGAGGTCGAGGAAAGGTCTGGGCTGCAGCTAAACCTGGGAGCTGCCTGGGGGAATCACTGAGCACACCTGGGACACCTGGGGGGCACACCTGGGGGGCACCCAGAGCACCAGGGACACCTGGGGCACACCTGAGGGGGCACACCTGGGACACCTGAGGGGAACACCTGGGGGGAACACCTGAGGGGCACCCAGACCACCTGGGACACCTCGGGGGCACACCTGGGGGGCACACCTGAGGGGAACACCTGGGGGGAACACCTGGGGGGAACACCTGGGGCACACCTGAGGGGCACCCAGACCACCTGGGACACCTGGGGGGCACACCTGGGGCACACCCGGGGCGCACACCTGGGTTTAATAGTTTAATAAAATTTAACAGTTAAATTACTTTAAAATATTAAACCAATAGTATTTTAATAACTATTATTTTACTATTATTATTAATTTTATTATAACAATATATTATTATTGTTATTATTACTAATATCAATTTAACATTAAACTAAGCTAAGTTTAAAATACTAAATTTAATTTAACTAGCTAGCTTAATTAGTTTTATTAATTAGTTTAATAAAACCCCAATGGTTTGAAGCGATTCCTCTGGGGGCGCTGGGATTGCCCCCCCAGCGCTCGGAGGGAGCGACCCCGAGCTCAGGAGGACCCCGAGAGCAGAATTTGGGGCTCAGGGCCCCCCCGGGCACTCACATCAGGAGCAGGAGCAGGAAGTTGGCGAAGGGCGGGATGGCGATGATCCCGATGGGAATGGCCTTCAGCACGTCCCTGCGGAACTGCCCGGGCAGCGGTGTCAGCCCCGCGGCCCCGAAACCCCAAACACCAAAAACACCAAAAACCCTGAAAACACCAAAAAACCCCAAAAAACCCCAAAAACACCAAAAACACCAAAAACCCCAAAAACCCTGAAACCCCAAAACCCAAAAAACCCCAAAAACCCTGAAACCCCCCAAAAAACCCCAAAAACTCCCAAAACACCAAAAACCCCAAAACACCAAAACCCCCCAAAACCCCCAGCGCTCCCAAGTCCCCCAAAAGCCCCAAAAGCCCCGAGCGCTCCCCACCCCCCGGAGGGTTCCCCGGCCCCGAATCCCAGGCAGTTCAGGCCCCGTTCCCCTGCCAGGGCACACCTGGAGCACCTGGGGAACACCTGGGGAACACCTGGGGGCACCCAGAGCACACCCTGGGCACACCCGAGGCACCTGGGGCACACCTCGGGGGGCACACCCGGGGCACACCTGGGGGCACACCTGGGGGGGCACACCGGGGGCACACCTGGGGGCACACCTGGGGGGGCACACCTGGGGGGGCACACCTGGGACACCTGGGGGGGAACACCTGGGGGCACCCAGAGCACATCTGGGGCACACCCAGAGCATACCTGGGACACCTGGAGGGCACACCTGGGGGGGCACACCTGGGACACACCGGGGGGGCACACCTGGGGGGGCACACCTGGGGGGGCACACCTGGGGGGGCACACCTGGGGCACCTGGAGCACACCTGGGGGGCACCCGGGGCACACCTGGGGGGACACACCCAGAGCACACCTGGGGGGCACACCTGGGACACCTGGGGCACACCTGGGGGGCACACCTGGGGGGGCACACCTGGCGCACACCTGGGGGGGCACACCTGGCACACCTGGGGGGCACACCAGGGGGGCACCTGGCACACCTGGGGGGCACACCTGGGGGGCACACCTGGGGCACACCTGGCGCAGCCGCTCCATCTCGCGGTAGGGCAGCTGCTGGGCGCTCAGGTGCTGCCGGGCCATCCGAGCGCGGATCCTGCGGATCTCCCGCGCCTCCTGCAGCAGCGCCCGGATACCTGCGGGGCGGGGCAGGGGGGGACACACCCACACACACACCTGGCTCAGGTGGGGCCTGCCCGCAGCCCCGCCAGGGGACAGCGGCTGCAGACACCGCCCCCAGCCCGAAAGGTCCCCAAACCCCAAAATGTCCCCAAACCCCAAAATGTCCCCAAACCCCAAAATGTCCCCAAATCCCAAACTGACCCCAAAATGTCCCCAAACCCCAAACTGACCCCAAACCCCAAACTGACCCCAAAATGTCCCCAAACCCCAAACTGACCCCAAATCCCAAACTGACCCCAAAATGTCCCCAAACCCCAAATTGTCCCCAAACCCCAAAATACCCCAACCCCAAACTGTCCCCAACCCCAAAATGCCCCCAAACCCCAAAGCCTCCCTGTCCCAAAACGCCCCAACCCCAAACTGTCCCCAAACCCCAAAATGCCCCTGTCCTAAAATGCCCCCAACCCCAAATTGTCCCCAAAACCCCAAACTGCCCCTGTCCCCAAAATGCCCCCAAACCTTCCCTGTCCCAAAATGCCCCAAAACACCAAAATGCCCCAAAACACCAAAATGCCCCCCAACCCCAAGATGTCCCCAAACTTCAAAGTGCCCCCATCCCAAAACACCCCCAAACTGTCCCTGTCCCCAAATTATCCCCATCCCAAAATGCCCCCTCCTCCCAAGCGCCACCTGCTGGGCCCCCCATTCGGGACCCCCCGTTCACCCCCGGTGTTTCGGGGTCCCCCCGTTCCCCGTCCCGGTGCCCCCCCGGCGCTGCCCCCCCCGGTGCCCTACTGCGTTCCCCCCCCGGTTGTTCCGTTTCCCCCCTCCCCGGTGCCCCCCCGGTGTTTCGGGACCCACCCCCGTCCCCCCCCCGTTCCCCCCCCCGGTTGTTTCGGGACCCCCCCGTTCCCCCTCCCGGTGCCCCCCCGGTGCTCCCCCCCGGCGCTGACCCCCCCCGGTGCCCCCCTGCGTTCCCCCCCGGGTTGTTCCGGGCCCCCCCCGGTGCCCCCCCGGTGTTTCGGGACCCACCCCGTTCTCCCCCGGTTCGGTGCCCCCCCGTTCCCCCGGTGCTGACCGGCGCGCAGGGCGCTGTGCAGGAGGTAGAACCGCGGGAAGCTCCGCTCCAGGTACCGCTCGTAGCGCGCGCTGAGGCGGCGGGCGGCGGCCAGCAGGGCCCGGGAGGAGAACGGGCACACCGGGAACCTGCCCCGCCCCCCCCCCGCGGGCCCCGGTCAGCTCCGGGCACCGGGGACACCGGGGAGGGGGGACGGGGGAGGGTTTGAGGGGTCGCGGCGGATTTTGGGATTCGCGTGTGGGGCACTGCGGGGGAGGGGGGGAAGGGGCGGCACCGGGAACGGCACCGGGACAGGGAAATGGGACCGGGACAGGGAAATGGGACCGGGAATGGCACCGGGAACGGCACCGGGACAGGGAAATGGGACCGGGACAGGGAAATGGCACCGGGAATGGCACCGGGAACGGCACCGGGGACAGGGAAATGGCACCGGGACAGGGGAACGGGACGGGGAACCGGCACCGAGACAGGGGAACGGTACCCGAGACAGGGAACGGGCGGCACCAGAGTGGGGAGCAGCACCGGGACGGGGAACCAGCTCCGGGACTGGCAACCGGTACCGGGAATGGCACCGGGGTGGAGGAACGGCACCGGCAACGGCACCGGGACAGGGAAACGGTACCGGGAACGGTACCGGAACAGGGAGCGGCACTATGGAAAGGGAAGAGGCAGCGGGGCACAGAACGGTACCGGGACGGGAAGCGGCCCCCGGGGTAATGGAGCTCTGCGATAACGGGGGGGCACCCAAGGGCTCGGGGGGACACGGCCAGGACCGGGGGGTAACCGGAGAGGACGACGCGGGGTAAAGGGGAGGGTATCTGGCGGGGGATCGCGACTGCGCTCGGTGCTCGGGAGGGGCGCGGCCCGTATTTAGCGGGAGCTGCCGTCGGTACCGGGAGGCATCGGGGCTGCGTGGGGAGTGAGTCTCCCTGAGGGGGCCATGGCTGCCCCGCGGGGGTCCCCGCTCACCTGGACACGGCCAGAAGGAGCTGCGGCTGCGGCCGCTCCCGGGGGGGGCTCAGGGCGGCGGGGCCGAGGCGCCAGAGCCCCCCCCGGGCCGCAGCCCTGGACAGCGCCATCTTGACGGGTCACAGGGCGGCGATCACGTGGGGTTCCGAGCGCTGATTTGCTGCCGCGCCGGAAGTGCCCGTGTGCTGGAGGGCTCCGGGTCCGGCCCGAGCCCACTCCTTTCCGTTCCTCCCGGCGGGACCGGGCCCGGTTGGGCTGGGGAGCGCCCGGTCCAGGGTTCGGCCCGGGAGGCCCGGCTCAGTCTGTGCTGCCCGGCCCCGGGTTCGGCCCGGTTCAGTCCGTGCTTCCCGGCCCCGGGTTCGGCCCGATTCAGTCCGCGCTGCCCGGCCCCGGGTTCGGCCCGGCTCAGTCCGGGCTGCCCTGTCCCGGGTTCGGCCCGGCAGGCCCGGCTCAGTCCGCGCTGCCCGGCCCCGGGTTCGGCCCGGCTCAGTCCGGGCTGCCCTGTCCCGGGTTCGGCCCGGTTCAGTCCGTGCTGCCCGGCCCCGGGTTCGGCCCGGCTCAGTCCGCGCTGCCCGGCCCCGGGTTCGGCCCGGTTCAGTCCGCGCTGCCCGGTCCCGGGTTCGGCCCGGTGGCGGCGGTTCCGCCGGGCCCCTCCTCCCGCCTCCCCGCCGTTCAAACCCTTTCGCAGCCCTTGGCTGGGGGCAGGGCCCGTGCAGGAGCTGCCGCTGCCCCCGCGCTGTCTCCGGGCTTGCGGGAGCCCCGGGACCCCCCGAGCCCCATCCCGGTGCCTCCCGCTCCGCCTGGGGAGCGGGCAGGACCCTCCGCCTGTCCCTCCGTCTGTCCCTCCGTCTGTCCCTCCGCCTGTCCCTCTGTCTGTCTGTCCCTCTGTCTGTCCCTCTGTCCCTCCCCCGGGCAGCCGCAGCCCCGAGGCCCCATCTGGCCGCTGTTTGTTCTCCTCCTCTCCAGCTGCCTGAACAAACATTGCCCGAGGATTTTCGGGAAACGAAACCCCCGCGGCCGCCGCCCTGAGCTCCGCTCGGGAACACCCGCGCGGCCCCGCAGGAATTCCCGGTGCCCGGCTCGGGAACACCCAGGAATTCCCGCAGCCCCGGTGTCCCGGCTCGGGAACACCCAGGAATTCCCGGTGTCCCGGTGCCCCGGCTCGGGAACACCCAGGAATTCCCGGTGCCCCGGTGCCCCGGTTCTCTCCCCGTGCCCCGGGCACCCCTCGGGAACGCTTCTCCCTCCCTGCCAGCCGCGCTCTCTCCGGGACGTGGCGCCGCTCACGCAGCTCCGGTGCCCTGCTCACCTGTGCCCAGGTGCAGGCCGGGCTGGGGAGGGGGTTATCGGCGCCGATAAGGCCGGCTCGAGGGGGATAACCCCGCCGATAAGGCCGGATCGAGGGGGATAACCCCGCCGATAAGGCCGGATCGATGCCCCGGCACGATCCCCGCCGCACGTACCGGGGCTGCCCGAGCAGAGTCCGGCATCCGCCAGCCCCGGCCGCATCAAAGCGGGGCTTTAATGACCAGATAATTAATGAACGATTAAGGGGAGATGCCGAAGCCTTTGAGGCGCCTCGGGGACCTCTGCTCTGGGCGGAGGGATCAGCCCTTAAATAGCGGAGGGCGCGGCGCTGGCCCGGGATGCCGAGGGAGCCGAGGGAGCCATGCCCGCCCAACCGGGCTGCGAGCTGGGTGAGTACCGGAGCGGCCCCGGCCCCAACCGGCCGGGATTCAGGGATTCCGGGCGCTTTCCCAGCCCCGGGGGTCGGGCACACCTGGTTCCAGGTGAGGGATGAGGTCGCCCCCAGCTCCTGGGGTCGGGCACACCTGATTCCAGGTGAGCAGCGAGGCCATTCCCAGCTCCGGGGGTCGGTCACACCTGGTTCCAGGTGAGGGATGAGGTCACCCCCAGCTCCAGGCTGCCCCTGGGGTCAGTCACACCTGGTTCCAGGTGAGAAGCGAGGCCATTCCCAGCTGCTGGGGTCGGTCACACCTGGTTCCAGGTGAGCAGCGAGGTCACCCCCAGCTCCAGGCTGCCCCTGGGGTCGGTCACACCTGGTTCCAGGTGGGTTATTCCCATTCCCATTGAGTTATTCCTGTTCTCACCACGCTGTGGGATCAGGGGTGGAGGAAATCCTGGATTTCTCCTCATTTTTTTCTCCCATTTCTTCTCGTTTTTGCTCGTTCAGCAGCACCAGGCTGCTCCTGCCCGGTGCTGCTCCTTTCCCAGTTAAACCCCTCGGGTCCGGCCCTCAGGAAAGGGGCTGGGTGGAAAAATTGATCCCGAGGGAAAGCACAGAGGAGGAATTCAGGGAGGGAGCAGAATTCTGTGAGGGAGCAGCGTTTGTGGGGGGAAAAAAACCAAAACAAAACAAAAAAACCGAAAACCCAGCGACAAACCAAACCAGCACCGCGTGGCACCTGCGGGAGGAGCAGGAAACTGGGGAGAATTTACCACAAACTGGGACCCCAAACCGGGACCTGGGGCCCCAAACCAGGACCTGGGGCCCCAAACCGGGAACTGAGGTCCCAAACTGGGACCCAGGGCCACAAACTGGGACCTGGGGCCCCAAATTGGGAACTGAGGCCCCAAATGTGGACCAGGGACCCCAAACCAGGACCTGCGGCCACAAACTGGGAACTGAGACCCCAAACTGGGACCTGAGGCTCCAAACTGGGACCCAGGGCCACAAACTGGGAACTGGGACCCCAAATTGGGACCAGGGACTCCAAACTGGGAACTGAGGCACTTGGACCCGGGGCCCCAAACCGGGACCGGAGGCCTCAAACCGGGACCGGAGGCCCCAGAGCGAGCCCCAGGCCCCGCCTGCCCTCCCGGGCCCCGCCAGTCCCGCACCCCCGGCCCCGCTGGGGCTCCATCCCCGGCCCAGGCCGCACAGCCGGGCCGGGCTCCCCTCCCGTCCCCTGCCGGTGCCGCCCCGGGCCCGCCCCGTGACGCGGCGGGAGGCGGCTCCGGGCCCGGCATGAGGCGGCGGCGGCGGCGGGGCCGGGGGCGGCCGGGCCCGGTGAGCGATCCCTGGCTGTGTGTCCGTGTGTCTGTCCGTCCCTCTGTCTGTCTGTCCGTGTGTGTGCGGGGGGATCCTCGGGGGGCGATCCCGGCCGTGCCGCGGGGGGAGCCCGGCCCGGCCCGGCCCTGCCGTGCCCGGGGGTTTCCCGGGGGGGCTCCGGGCCCGGGATGCGCTGCGGGACCCCCGGGGGGCCCTGGGGCCGCTGCCCGCTCCCCTCCCGTGGGGGTCCCGCCTGCCCCCGGCCGGGCCTGGGGGGCCCGCGGTGACCTTGGGGTGTCCCCAAGGGGGGGGGGGGCGGCACCGAGGGGACCCTCCGGCCTTTGGGGGTCCCGGGGGGGCACCGAGGGGACCCTCCGGCCTTTGGGGGGTCCCGGGGGGGGCACCGAGGGGACCCTCCGGCCTTTGGGGGGTCCTGGGGGGGCACCGAGGGGACCCTCCGGCCTTTGGGGGGTCCTGGGGGGGCACCGAGGGGACCCTCCGGCCTTTGGGGGGTCCCGCAGCCGCGGGGGGAGCCCGGAGCAGCCCGGCCCGCTGGGCTGAGGGTCCGGCCCCGATCCTGGGGTCACTTTTGGGGTGAGCTGGAGCATGAATAGAGCTGGGGATGGAGCTGGGAGAGGCTGAGGGCCCGGCCTGAATCCTCGGGGTCACTTTTTGGGGTCCCCAGGACAGAATAGGGAAGGAATAGAGCTGGGAATGGAGTTGGGCACGGCTGAGGGCCCGGCCCGAATCCTGGGGTCACTTTTTGGGGTCCCCAGAGCAGGACAGGGGGGAGATGGAGCTGGGAATGGAGCTGGGAGTGGATCTGGGGGAGGCTGAGGGAGCAGAGGGGGCTCCGCAGGGATCTCCTCGGTGGTCTCCACAACCCCCCCGACAGGAGCGCGCCGTGCCCAGCCCCGGGGAGCTCCTCCTGCCCGGGCTCAGCTCTCTCAGCTCCGGTTTTTTTCCCTCCCCGGTGCCGAGGGAAGGATGAATCCCCGGCGGGGGCGATGTGGCCGTGACCTGGCAGCGCTCCGGGGCCGGCCAAGGTCCACGGGCCGCTGCTGCCAGCGGGGTCCGGGCCCTCCCGGGCGGCCCTGGGACCGGAGGAGCTCCGGAGGGGAGGGGAGGGGAGGAGAGGAGAGGAGAGGGAGAAGAGAGGCAGGGAGCTCCTGGGAGGAGAGGAGAGGAGAGGCAGGGAGCTCTGGAGGAGAGGAGAGGCAGGGAGCTCTGGAGGAGAGGGAGAGGAGAGGAGAGGCAGGGAGCTCCTCGGAGCTCTGGAGGGGTGGGAGAGGAGAGGCAGGGGGCTCCGGAGGAGAGGAGAGGAGAGGCAGGGGGCTCCAGGGGGCTCCGGAGGAGAGGAGAGGAGAGGCAGGGGGCTCCGGGGGGCTCCGGAGGGGTGGGAGAGGAGAGCCCGGGAGCTCCCGGGAGCTCCGGAGGGGAGGCAGCGCTGCGATAAACGGCGCCCTGGTTTCGTGGTGCTTCTCCCGAGCCTCGGGCGTGCCTCAGCTGCCCCATCCCACGCTGGAAAGCGGGGCCGGCTCCTGAGTCTGTCTGGGGAGGAGAGCCGCTGCTCCTCCCCGCTCCTCCTCCCCGCCAGGTGTTGTTTTGGGTTGTTTCGGGGTGTGGGAATAAGCAGGTCAGCCTCCACCTGTCTGGGAGAGCACATCTGGCTGAGCAGGGCAGGCCCTGCTGGATGATCCCAGGGCAGCTCCGGAGCGTGGGAGGGGGCAGAGCTGGTCCGACCTGCTCGGGGTGGGCAGGGGGCTGGTGTGGCAGGAGTGGAGCCCGGGTCAGCCCTGCCTTCGTCATCTTCATCGGGGGGCAGAGCAGGGAGGGAGGGATTCTGCAGGGAGAAATCCCTCAGGGATGGATCTCACAGGGAAAAATCACAGAGGGATGGATCCTGCAGGAATGGAGCCTGTAGGGAAAAATCCCTCAGGAATGGATCCCACAGGGAGAAATCCCATAGGGATGGACCCACAGGAGTGGATCCCGCAGGGAAAGACCCCACAGGGATGGATCCCACAGGGAGAGATCCCACAAGGTTACACCTGGAAGGGCTGTGAGGGTCAGTCAGCAGGTAAAGGGCTCCCAGGGTCACACCTGGAGGGGCTGTGAGCAGGTAAAGGGCTCCCAGGGTCACACCTGGAGGGGCTGTGAGCAGGTAAAGGGTCCCCAGGGTCACACCTGACGGGGCTGTGAGCAGGTAAAGGGTCCCCAGGGTCACACCTGGAGGGGCTGTGAGCAGGTAAAGGGTCCCCAGGGTCACACCTGGAAGGGCTGTGAGCAGGTAAAGGGCTCCCAGGGTCACACCTGGAGGGGCTGTGAGCAGGTAAAGGGCTCCCAGGGTCACACCTGGAGGGGCTGTGAGCAGGTAAAGGGCTCCCAAGGTCACACCTGGAGGGGCTGTGGGGGTCACTGAGCAGCTGAAGGGCCCCCAGTGTCCCCACACCGTGAGGAGCTGGCAGTGTCACCAGGCTGCAGGCTGGCTGTGCCTGGAGCAAAGCCCCAAAACCACCCCAGAGGAACCTGCCAGGAGCCCCTGAGCCCCACAGGAACCGGCCCAGCCCCGAGCCCCACATCAAAGGCAGGGCCTGAATGGCAGGAAAGGCTCCCAGCACGGGGCCGGGCTGCTCCCTGTGTGCTCCAGGAGCAGGAGCAGGATGAGCCCGGGGCTGTTGGAAGCGGCTGTGGAGGGCAAGGGAGGGGAGGGGCGGAACAAGAACCCCTTTGTTCCTTTTGTTGGAGCCGCCTGGGGCAGCGACCTCGTGATGTTCTGCCCTGCTTGGGCTCCAGGGAATATCGCCCTGGCTGCTGGGGTGCCAGGCTCAGCCCTGGGGGTACAGGGGTGGGGGGTTTGAGCCTGCTGAGGTCACACCTGAGCTCAGGTGGGCAAGGAGGCCGCGGGCACCTGGCTGGTGTCAGCCCCAGTGAGGGGCTGTGCAGTGCCCAGCGGGGCTGAGGGCCCGGCCTGGATCTTTTTGGGGGCATTTTTGGGTCCCCAGGGCAGGGCAGGGAGGGGCTGGGGGTGGGAATGGAGCTGGGAGAGGCTGAAGGGTGTGAGTTCCCCCATCCCAAATTTCGTGCATTTGGGGTTTTTAGAGGCTGGGGTCTCCCTATGAGGGCAAAGAACTCAGTGCTGGGTGGGAGTGGGGCTGGAGCTGGGGATGGGGATGGAACTGGAGCTGGGAGAGGCTGAAGGATGTGAGTTCCTCCATCCCAAATTCCGTGCATTTGGGGTTTTCAGAGGCTGAAGTCTCTCCCTGTGAGGGCAAAGAGCTCAGTGCTGGGTAGGATTGTGTTGGAGCTGAGGATGGGGATGGATCTGGGGATGAGGATGGAACTGGAGCTGGGAGAGGCTGAAGCGTGTGAGTTCCCCCGTCCCAAATTCCATGCATTTGGGGTTTTTGGAGGCTGGGGTCTGTCCCTGTGAGGGTAAAGAGCTCAGTGCTGGATGGGAGTGGGGCTGGAGCTGAGGATGGGGATGGATCTGGGGATGGGGATGGAGCTGGAGCTGGGAGAGGCTGAAGGGTGTGAGTTCCTCCATCCCAAATTCTGTGCATTTGGGATTTTTAGAGGCTGGGGTCTCTTCCAGGGCAAAGAGCTCAGTGCTGGGTGGGAGTGGGGCTGGAGCTGGGAATGGAGCTGGAGCTGGGGCTGGGGATGGAGCTGGGGATGGGAAAGGCTGAAGGGTGTGAGTTCCCCCATCCCAAATTCCGTGCATTTGGGGTTTTCAGAGGCTGGGGTCTCTCCCTGTGAGGGCAAAGAGCTCAGTTCTGGGTGGGAGTGGGGCTGGAGCTGGGGATGGAGCTGGAGATGGGGCTGGGGATGGAGCTGGGAAAGGCTGAAGGGTGTGAGTTCCCCCGTCCCAAATTCTGTGCATTTGGGGTTTTCAGAGGCTGGGGTCTGTCCCAGGGCTCAGTGCTGGGTGGGACTGTGTCTGGAGCTGGGGGTGGAACTGGAGCTGGGAGAGGCTGAAGGGTGTGAGTTCCCCCGTCCCAAATTCCGTGCATTTGAGGTTTTCAGAGGCTGGGGTCTGTCCCTGTGAGGGGCAAAGAGCTCAGTGCTGGGTGGGAGTGGGGCTGGAGCTGGAGCTGGGAGAGGCTGAGGGGGCTCAGGAGGGACCTCCTTGGTCTCCACAACCCCCTGACAGGACCTGGGGGAACAGCCAGGTGAGGGTCAAGCTCTGCTCCCAGCTGACAGAATGAGACAAAAAGGCTTCCAGGGGAGCTTCAGGTTGGATTTTTTCCGGGAGAATCCCTCCCTGGAGGAGGCTGCCCACGTGCTGTGTGCTCCCAGAGTCTCCTCTGGGTGAATGAGTTCCAGAGACATTTCCTGGGCTGGCTGTGGGTGGGTGCAGCCCCCCAGCCCAGCAGCTGCTGGGGCAGATAAGGGGGGCCCTGTGCTGCCCCCACCCAGGCTGGGCTCAGATACTGAGGGGGCTGCACAAGGAACCTTCTCCCCCAAGCTCTTCCCTCCCGGCCCCATCCTGCAGGGTAAGGCCCTTCCTCCTGGAGCAAAGCTGCCTTTTTTTGGCTAAACTTTAGTGGTTTTGGGGTTGTTTTTTAGGTTTTTGCTAAACTTTAGTGCATTGGGGGGTTGTTTTTTGACTAAACTTTAGTGGTTTGGGGGTTGTTTTCTGACTTTTTGCTAAACTTTAGTGGTTTTGGGGGGTTGTTTTTTAGGTTTTTGCTCAACTTTAGTGGTTTTGGGGGTTGTTCTTTGACTTTTTGCTAAACTTTAGTGCATTTGGGGTTGTTTTTTGACTTTTTGCTAAACTTTGGTGGTTTTGGGCGTTGTTTTTTGACTTTTTACTAAACTTTAGTGGTTTGGGGGGGTTGTTTTTTGACTTTTTGCTAAACTTTAGTGCTTTTGGGGGTTGTTTTTTGGGTTTTTGCTAAACTTTAGTGGGTTTGGGGGTTGTTTTTTAGGTTTTTGCTAAACTTTAGTGCTTTTGGGGTTGTTTTTTGGGTTTTTGCTAAACTTTAGTGCTTTTGGGGTTGTTTTTTAGGTTTTTGCTAAACTTTAGTGGTTTTGGGGGTTGTTTTTTAGGTTTTTGCTAAACTTTAGTGGTTTTGGGGGTTGTTATTTGACTTTTTGCTAAACTTTAGTGGTTTTGGGGGTTGTTTTTTGGTTTTTTTTTGATGGAAGCTGTGAGGTTTGGCGCTCAGAAAAGAAGGAGAACGACCTGAGGGGTCAGAGCTGGGGTTCACTCCACCTGAATCCTGAGGATTTCCTTTCACATCCTCGCTGAACCAAGATTCCCTTTGGTTTTGTGGAGAGATCTGATGGGATTTGACAGAGGATCAGGAGCTTTCCAGGCCAGAAACCCTCCCTGAAGGACGCTGGCTTGTCTTTGGGGTGGGGTTGAGCTTCTGGAGCTCAGAGGATTCCTGCTCCTCCCCGGCCCCGTTCCAGATCCGGGTTGGATTTAAACCCAGGCTGTGATGATGAGGGAGTTAAAGAGTTTAAACCCCAGTTTGGGAGTTAAAGCTGCTCTTAAAAACCCAATTTGGGAGTTAAAGCTGCCCTTAAACCCCAATTTGGGAGTTAAAGCTGCCCTTAAAAACCCAATTTGGGAGTTAAAGTTGCCCTTAAAAATCCAATTTGGGAGTTAAAGCTGCCCTTAAAAACCCAATTTGGGAGTTAAAGTTGTTCTTAAACCCCAACTTGGGAGTTAAAGAGTTTAAACCCCAATTTGGGAGTTAAAGCTGCCCTTAAAAACCCAACTTGGGAGTTAAAGCTGCTCTTAAACCCCAATTTGGGAGTTAAAGTTGTTCTTAAACCCCAACTTGGGAGTTAAAGCTGCTCTTAAACCCCAACTTGGGAGTTAAAGCTGCCCTTAAACCCCAATTTGGGAGTTAAAGCTGCCCTTAAACCCCAATTTGGGAGTTAAAGCTGCCCTTAAAAACCCAATTTGGGAGTTAAAGTTGCCCTTAAAAACCCAATTTGGGAGTTAAAGCTGCCCTTAAACCCCAATTTGGGAGTTAAAGAGTTTAAACCCCAACTTGGGAGTTAAAACTGCTCTTAAACCCCAATTTGGGAGTTAAAACTGCCCTTAAAAACCCAATTTGGGAGTTAAAGTTGCCCTTAAACCCCAATTTGGGAGTTAAAGCTGCCTTTAAAAACCCAATTTGGGAGTTAAAACTGCTCTTAAACCCCAATTTGGGAGTTAAAGCTGCTCTTAAAAACCCAATTTGGGAGTTAAAGCTGCTCTTAAACCCCAATTTGGGAGTTAAAGCTGCTCTTAAAAACCCAATTTGGGAGTTAAAGCTGCCCTTAAACCCCAATTTGGGAGTTAAAACTGCCCTTAAAAACCCAATTTGGGAGTTAAAACTGCTCTTAAACCCCAATTTGGGACTTAAAGCTGCCCTTAAACCCCAATTTGGGAGTTAAATTTGCTCTTAAACCCCAATTTGGGAGTTAAAGAGTTTAAACCCTAACTTGGGAGTTAAAGTTGCCCTTAAAACCCCAATTTGGGAGTTAAAGCTGCTCTTAAACCCCAATTTGGGAGTTAAAGCTGCTCTTAAAAACCCAACTTGGGAGTTAAAGCTGCCCTTAAACCCCAACTTCCCGCTGCCTGGGGGGCTGGAAGGGGCCTGGGGGGTGCCGGAGGGGTTTTTTTTGGGGATTTGGGAGTGCTCCCGGTACCGGGAAGGGGAGGATGAGTTGTGGTTTCCACACCGGGGGAATTCCCCGGGCTGGAATTTCGCAATCCGCTCCTGCCGGGCCGGTGCCCCTCGGGCCTCCCCCGGGGAGCTTTTCCGGGCAGGTCCCGGCCCAAATTCCCTCTCCCGTCCCTGCTGAGGCCCTCAGAGCTGGGAAAGAGCTCAGGACTCCGGGAGTCCATCGCTGTGAGGCTGCTCAGAGCTGAGGAAAGCCTGAGAAAACAACCTGTCTCTGCCCCCCTGCTCTGATTTTCCATCCTGGACGGGATTTTTTCACATCCTGGATGGGATTTTTTGCCATCCTGGGTGAGATTTTTGCCATCCTGGGTGAGATTTTTGCCATCCTGGGTAGGATTTTTTCCATCCTGGATGGGATTTTGCCATCCTGATGGGATTTTTTTCTATCCTAATGAGTTTTTTCCCATCCTGGACAGGATTTTTCCATCCTGGGTGAGATTTTTTCCATCCTGGGTGAGATTTTTTCCATCCTGGGTGAGATTTTTTCCATCCTGGGTAGGATTTTTTTCCATCCTGGACAGGATTTTTGCCATCCTGGACGGGATTTTTGCCATCCTGGATGGGATTTTTGCCATCCTTATGGGATTTTTTTCCATCCTGGATGGGATTTTTTTCCATCCTGGACGGGATTTTTGCCGTCCTGATGGGATTTTTGCTATCCTAATGGGATTTTTTTCCATCCTAGTATGATTTTTTCCATCCTGGATGGGATTTTTTCTATCCTAATCAGATTTTTCCATCCTTATGGGATTTTTTGCTATCCTGGACAGGATTTTTGCCATCCTGGAGGGGATTTTTTCCATCCTTATGGGATTTTTTCCATCCTTATGGGATTTTTTCCATCCTTATGTGATTTTTTTCCATCCTGGAGGGGATTTTTTCCATCCTAATGGCATTTTTCCATCCTTATGTGATTTTTTTTCCATCCTGGACAGAATTTTTCCCATCCTGACATGATTTTTGCCATCCTGACAGGATTTTTTCCGTCCTAATGGCATTTTCCCTTTTCCCACAGCCGATGTGTCCCGTGTGAAGCAGCTCCCAGAGCAGGGGCAGGGCTCCAGCACCATGGGGAAGTCGGACACGGAGCGGAAAGCGTCCTACGGTGAGGCTGGGTGGGGACAGGGGCACGGGGCGGGCTGCCTTCCTCCCCCTCCTCCCCCTCCTCCTCATCCTCCTCATCCTCCCCCTCCTCCCCCTCCTCATCCTCCCTCTCATCCATCCCCTGCTGCTCTGGGGATGATCTGGGGTCATTATTGATTGATTGAAGGGAGACCCCCACCCTGGGGGCTGCTGTGGGGTGATGGCAGCAGCAGGGCCCTGGGGCTGGAGGAGGCGGATCCCGGGGAAATCCGGGGCTGCCCCAGGATCCCAGGATCACCAGGATCCCTCCTGGCTGGATCCCAAACCCTCCTGGCTGGATCCCAGGGAAATCTGGGGCTGCACCAGGATCCCAAACCCTCCTGGCTGGATCCCAGACCCTCCTGGCTGGATCCCAGACCCCCCTGGCTGGATCCCAGACCCTTCTGGCTGGATCCCAATGGAATCTGGGGCTGCCCCAGGATCCCAGACCCTCCTGGCTGGATCCCAGACCCTCTTGACTGGATCCCAGACCCTCCTGGCTGGATCCCAATGGAATCTGGGGCTGCACCAGGATCCCAGACCCCCCTGGCTGGATCCCAGACCCCCCTGGCTGGATCCCAATGGAATCTGGGGCTGCAGCAGGATCCCAGACCCTCCTGGGTGGATCCCAGACCCTCCTGGGTGGATCCCAGACCCTCCTGGATGGATCCCAATGGAATCTAGGGCTGCATCAGGATCCCAGACCCTCCTGGCTGGATCCCAAACCCTTCTGGCTGGATCCCAGATCCTCCTGGCTGGATCCCAGATCCTCCTGGCTGGATCCCAGACCCTCCTGGCTGGATCCCAATGGAATCTGGGGCTGCCCCAGGATCCCAGAGGAGCCCCCCGGGGTGCTGGGCTGAGGTTGGCAGCACCCTGGGGTCACTCAGCCCAGCTGAACCAGCCCGACCAGCCCGGGCAGGGCAGGGATCTCCTGAGCTCTGCACACCTGGAGAGAGCCCCGCTCACCTGTGTGGGGCTGGGGTTGGGTATGGGGCTGTGTGGGACTGGGAGAGAGTGTGGGATTGGGAGTATGGGATTGTGTGGGGTTGGGATCGAGTATGGGATCGTGTGGGATTGTGTGGGGTTGGGATCGAGTATGGGATCGTGTGGGGTTGGGAGAGTGTGGGATTGAGTATGGGGTTGTGTGAGGTAGGGAGAGAGTGCAGGATTGTGATTATGGGATTGTGTGGGGTTGGGATCGAGTATGGGATCGTGTGGGATCGTGTGGGATTGTGTGGGATTGGGAGAGCATGAAGTTTTGTGGGATTGGGAGAGAGCATGGGATTGTGTGGGACTGGGAGAGAGTATGGGATTGAGTATGGGATTGTGTGGGGTTTTCTGGGATTGGGAGAGAGCATGGGATTGTGTGGGACTGGAAGAGAGTATGGGATGGAGTATGGGGTCGTGTGGGGTTGGGAGAGAGTGTGGGATTGACTATGGGATTGTGTGGAACTGGGAGAGAGTGTGGGATCGTGTGGGGTTGGGATGGAGTATGGGATCCTGTGGGATCCTGTGGGATCCTGTGGGATCCTGTGGGGTTGGGAGAAGCCTCTCTGGGAGCGGGGCCCTGGCCGGGCTCTGGGAGGAGGAGGAGGAGGAGGAGGAGCCCGGGGTGATGATGCAATGGGGGCGGTGGGGAAGGAGCTGCCCTGGCCCGGAGCTCAGAGTGACCCAGCTGCTCCCGGGGAGGGGATGGAGATGGTGCCTGGGGAGAGCCCGAGTGAGTCTGGGGTCGGGGGATTGAGTCTGGGGTCCTGTGGGGTCGGGGGAGAGGGTGGGGTTGTGTGGGATTGTGTGGATTGGGAGAGAGTATGGGATCAAGTATGGGGTTGTGTGGGATTGGGAGTGAATATGGGATCCTGTGGGATTCAGAGAGAGTGTGGGATTGTGTGGGGTCGTGTGGGATTGGGATCGAGTATGGGATCCTGTGGGGTTCAGAGGATGTGGGGTCGAGGCTGGGGTTGTGTGGGATTGGGAGCTCCCAGGTGTTGGATTTCCCTGGGATCCATCCAGGAGGGTCTGGGATAATGGTGCAGCCCCAGGATGGGGTTTTTCTTAAATCAATTAATAAATACGTTAATTCATGTATTTATTTAAATATGTTGAATAATTAATAAATGAATATATAGTATGAATATATTTTTATATGTAATATAATATATGGAATGTAATATAGTACGGTATATAATATAATAGAATAGATAATATAATACAAAATATGATACAATACGTAAATAAATATATGTATAATATTATATGTGATACATATTATATAATATATATTATGCATAATATTATATATTATACATAATCATATAATATATTGTTATATAATGTAATTGTATATTACAAATTATTATATAGCATATCATTTCTATTCTATAGAATAATATGTCATTATGTAATGTGATATAATATATTTTATGTTGTAATTAATGTAATTTTTTATTTATAATAATTTTATGAATGATGATAAAATTAATTAATTAATTAATTAATTAATAACACCTCCCCAGCCTGGAACTGGGTGGGAGAGCAGATTCTGGGAAGGCAGCCTGGGGCTCCATGGGGCTGCAGCATTAAATCTTGATTTAATTACCTCTCCATCCCTTAATTAGCCTCACCCACCCCGCCAGGCTCTCCTGCCCTGTCCCCTCACTCCTGTCCCCTCTCCCCCTGCAGAGAACGTCTCTGGGGAGCCCGGGGCTCTGGGGGGGGTGCTCAGCACCATCTCCAGCAGCAGGAGCCCCCTGCAGCCCCCCGAGGCCGAGGACGGGGAGCCCTTCAGCACCTACTTCGACAGCAAGATCCCCATCCCCGAGGATGAGAGGGTGAGAGAGGGGAAACCCTGCAAACCCTGCAGGAAAATCCACCTCAGGCAGCCCCTGAGTCACCCCCAGGGCAGGGCAGGGCTTCCCCTTCCCCCGGGCTGGGCAGGGAACTGGGGAGGGAAGTGATCCAGGGAGGGGGGCTCGGGGCAGAGGGGGAGGGGGTCTGCCGTGGCCTGGGGGAGGGGAGGGCAGCGTTAATGATTGATCCCCTGGGATTTGGAGCAGGCAAAGAGCAGGGGGAGGCCCTCAGGGAGGGAGCTGGGGCTCTTTGTTGCCTTATCAGGGGGCAGGAGCTCTGGCTGGCCTCGTGACACCCCTTGGGGTGGGCGGGTGGCACTTCAAGGGGGGCTGGGGTGGGTGGGTGACACTTTCAAAGGGGGGCTGGGGTGGGTGGGTGACACTCCCCAGAGGGGCTGGGGTGGGTGGGTGACACTTTAAGGGGGGGCTGGGGTGGGTGGGTGACACTCCTCTGTGTCCCCAAGGGGGGCTGGGGTGGGTAGGTGGCACTTCAAGGGGGGGCTGGAGTGGGTGGGTGACCCTCCCTTGGCTGAAGCCCCCCAGTCTCAGGCTCCTGCTCCCCCCTGGGCTCCCCTCAGCCTGACCTTGGCTGTCCCAGAGCCCCCAGACCCCTCAGGGGTGGCCCCCAGACCCCTCAGGGGTGGCCCCCAGGACCAGGCAGCGCTTCCAGGCTGAGATGAGGGAACATTTCAGTTTTACAGCCCCGCCGAGTTTCACCTCAGGGGTTCAGGCTCAGCCTGAGCCCCCTGCCCGTGGTGCCAGGGAGGGATTGACCCCAAATCCCCCCATCCCTGTCCCCTCCTGCTCAGCCTGAGCCCCCTGCCAGTGGTTTTAGTGAGGGATTGAGCCCAGTTCCCCCATCCCTGTCCCCTCCTGCTCAGCCTGAGTGGTGCCAGAGGGGGATTGAACCCAAATCCCCCCATCCCTGTCCCTCCTGCAGCATTCCTGCTCAGCCTGAGTGGTGTCAGTGAGGGATTAAACCCAATTCCCCCAATCCCTGTTCCCCCCTGCTCAGCCTGAGCCCCCTGCCCGTGGTTTTAGTGAGGGATTGAGCCCAAATCCCCCCATCCCTGTCCCCTCCTGCTCAGCCTGAGTGGTGCCAGGGGGGGATTGACCCCCGATTTCCCCCCATCCCTGTCCCCTCTGCAGCATTCCTGCTCAGCCTGAGTGGTGTCAGTGAGGGATTAAACCCAATTCCCCCAATCCTGCTCAGCCTGAGCCCCCTGCCCATGGTTTTAGTGAGGGATTGACCCCAAATCCCCCCATCCCTGTCCCTCCTGCAGCATTCCTGCTCAGCCTGAGCCCCCTGCCCATGGTGTCAGTGAGGGATTGACCCCAATTCCCCCATCCCTGTCCCCCCTGCAGCATTCCTGCTTCAGCTTCCGCAAGCTCTGGGCGTTCACGGGCCCGGGGTTCCTGATGAGCATCGCTTACCTGGACCCCGGCAACATCGAGTCCGACCTGCAGTCCGGGGCTGTGGCTGGCTTCAAGGTGAGTACAGGCACACCTGGGCTGCAAGGTGGGTGCAGGCACACCTGGGTTCAAGGTGGGTGCAGGCACACCTGGGTTCAAGGTGGGTGCAGGCAGCCCTGGGCTTCAAGGTGGGTGCAGGCACACCTGGGTTCAAGGTGGGTGCAGGCAGCCCTGGGCTTCAAGGTGGGTGCAGGCACACCTGGCTTCAAGGTGAGTGCAGGCACACCTGGGCTTCAGGGTGGGTGCAGGCACACCTGAGCTTCAAGGTGGGTGCAGGCAGCCCTGGGCTTCAAGGTGGGTGCAGGCACACCTGGCTTCAAGGTGGGTGCAGGCACACCTGGCTTCAAGGTGGGTGCAGGCAGCCCTGGGCTTCAAGGTGGGTGCAGGCAGCCCTGGGTTCAAGGTGGGTGCAGGCACACCTGGGCTTCAAGGTGGGTGCAGGCACCCCTGGGTTTCAGGGTGGGTGCAGGCAGCCCTGGGCTTCAAGGTGAGTGCAGGCACACCTGGGTTCAAGGTGGGTGCAGGCACACCTGAGCTTCAAGGTGAGTGCAGGCACACCTGGGCTTCAAGGTGGGTACAGGCAGCCCTGGGCTTCAAGGTGAGTGCAGGCACACCTGGGCTTCAAGGTGGGTGCAGGCACACCTGAGTTCAAGGTGGGTGCAGGCACACCTGGGTTCAGGGTGGGTGCAGGCACACCTGGGCTTCAGGGTGAGTGCAGGCACACCTGGGCTGCAGGGTGGGTGCAGGCACACCTGGGCTTCAGGGTGAGTGCAGGCACACCTGGGCTTCAAGGTGGGTGCAGGCACACCTGGGCTTCAGGGTGAGTGCAGGCACCCCTGGGTTCAAGGTGGGTGCAGGCACACCTGGGCTTCAAGGTGGGTGCAGGCACACCTGGGCTCAAGGTGGGTGCAGGCACACCTGGCTTCAAGGTGGGTGGTCCTGGAGCCCCCCAGAGAGGAGGGGCCATCTCAGATCTCAGGTCCTGGCTTTGTGTCCATCCCACACCAGCTCTGGGCTCATCAAACACCAACAGCTCCGGGGTTTGCAGCAGCCAGCGCTGCTCTGGGCGGGGTTTGGGGGGCTCCCCGTGTGCCCCCCACCCACCCAGGGGTGTCCCTGTGTCCCCCCCCCAGCTGCTGTGGGTGCTGCTGCTGGCCACGGTCATCGGGCTGCTGCTGCAGCGCCTGGCGGCGCGGCTGGGCGTGGTCACCGGCCTGCACCTGGCTGAGGTGTGCAACCGCCAGTACCAGAAGGTGGGTGACACCCCGGGGGGGCTGGGGTGGGTGGGGGACACTCCTCGGGGGGCTGGGGTGGGTGGGGGACTGTCCCCAGTGTCCCCAGAGAGGCTGGGCTGGGGTGGGGGACACTCCTCGGGGGGCTGGGGTGGGTGGGGGACACTGCCCAGGAGGTTTGGGGTGGGTGGGGGACACTCCTCTGTGTCCCCAAGTGGGGCTGGGGTGGGTGGGTGACATCCCCTGGAGGGCTGGGGTGGGTGGGGGACACTCCTCGGGGGGCTGGGGTGGGTGGGGGACACTCCCTAGGGTCCTCAGTGATTTGGGGTGGGTGGGGGACACTCCCCAGGGAGCTGGGGTGGGTGGGTGACCCTCCCCTGGGGGCTGGGGTGAGTGGGGGACACTCCCCAGGGAGTTTGGGGTGGGTGGGTGACCCTCTCCTGGGTTCTCAGAGGGGCTGGGGTGGGTGGGTGACACTCCCCAGGGTCCTCAGTGATTTGGGGTGAGTGGGTGACACTCCCCAGGGGGCTTGGGGTGGGTGAGTGACACTCCCCAGGGTCCCCAGAGAGTCTGGGGTGGGTGGGTGACAGTCCCCAAGGTCCCCAAGGTGGGCTGGGGTGGGTTGGGGACACTCCCCAGGGAGCTGGGATGGGTGGGTGACCCTCCCCTGGGCGCTGGGGTGGGTGGGTGACCCTCCCCAGGGGGTTTGGGGTGGGTGGGTGACACTCCCTAAGGTCCCCAAGGGGGCTGGGCTGGGTGGGTGGGTGGGTGACAGTCCCCCGAGTCCCCAGTGGGAGCTGGGGTGGGTGGGTGACACTGGGGATGTCCCCTCCCTGTGCCCACCCCTGTGCTGTGGGGACATTTGGGCTCCCATCCCTGTTCATCTGGGTGGCACTGGGTGACACTGGGTGACACTGGGTGACACTGGGTGACACTGGGTGACACTGGGTGGCACTGGGTGACACTGGGTGCGATCAGTGACCCAGATCCTCCCCGGGATTGCCACAGGAGCTGGGATTTCAGTGCAGAGCAGCCCTGAGTGCTTCCCACAGCGGGGCAGGGCCACCATCCCATCCCTGCAGGCAGCCCCCTGGCAGGAGATGCTTTTTCCCCATTTTTTATGGAATTGGGTGTTTCTTTCCTTGCCCCTCAAGTTCCCTCACAGCTTTTAATTCATTCCAGCAACACCAACCCCTAACAAAAACCTGAAAATTTCTAAAATCCTGTATTCCTGGAAAGCCTGTGCCTTAGGAGGAGATGGTTTTTCTTCCCAGTTTTTCATGGATCTGGGTGTTTCTTTCCTCCCCCCAGTTCCCTCACAGCTTTTAATTCATTCCAGCAACAACCAGGCCAATCTCTAACAGAAACCTGAACATTTCTAAAATCCTGTGTTCCTGGAAAAGCCTTAGGAGGAGATGGTTTTTTCCCCATTTTTTATGGAGCTGGGTGTTTCTTTCCTTCCCTCCCAGTTCCCTCACAGATTTTAATTCATTCCAGCAACAGCAACCTCTAACAAAAACCTGAACTTTTCTAAAATCCTGTATTCTTTGACAGCCTGTGCCTTAGGAGGAGGTGTTTTTTTCCCCATTTTTCATGGAGCTGGGTGTTTCTTTCCTTGCCCCTCAAGTTCCCTCACAGCTTTTAATTCATTCCAGCAACAGCAACCTCTAACTAAAACCCTGAAAATTTCTAAAATCCTCTATTCCTTGAAAGCCTTAGGAGGAGATGGTTTTTTCCCAGTTTTTCACGGATCTGGGTGTTTCTTTCCCCCCCAGTTCCCCCGGATCGTGCTGTGGCTGATGGTGGAGCTGGCCATCATCGGCTCGGACATGCAGGAGGTCATCGGCTCGGCCATCGCCATCAACCTGCTCTCCGTGGGCAGGTGAGTGTGGGCAGCCCGGGAGGAGGGGGCACCCTGCCCACAGCTCCCCTTTTTTCCCCTTTTTTTTCCCTTTTTTCCCCCTTTTTTTCCCCCTTTTTTTCCCCCTTTTTTCTCCCCCTTTTTTCTCCCCCTTTTTCCCCCCCCTTTTTCCCCCCCCCTTTTTCCCCCCCCTTTTTCCCCCCCCTTTTTCCCCCCCCTTTTTCCCCCCCTTTTTCCCCTTTTTTCCCCTTTTCCCTCCTTTTTTCATTTCCCCTTACTTCCCCTTTTTTTCATTTCCCCTTTTTTCCTCTTTTTTCCCCCAAATCAGCAGCCAGGATGTGACTCAGCCTGGCCAGCTCAGCCTCCGGTGCTGCCTGGTCACTGTGGGACAGCCACAGGGGCTGGGGTTGTTTTTAAAATCACAAAATTCAGAGGGCCTGGGGTTGTTTGTACCTCTGGTTGTGACAGAATTCACAGAATTCAGGGGCTGGGGTTGTTTTTAAAATCACAGAATTCATGGGCTGGAGTTGTTGTTAAAATCACAGAATTCACAGGGGCTGGGGTTGTTAAAATCACAAAATTCACAGGCTGGAGTTGTTTATAAAATCACAGCATTCATGGGCTGGAGTTGTTGTTAAAATCACAAAATTCAGAGGGGCTGGGGTTGTTTGTACCTCTGGTTGTGACAGAATTCACAGGGGCTGGGGTTGTTGTTAAAATCACAGAATTCAGGGGCTGGGGTTGTTTGTAGCTCTGGCTGTTCCAGAATCACAAAATTCCCAGGATAACTGAGTTGGAAGAGACCTTTAAGCTCTGAGACCTCCAACCCAGCCCTGAGACCCCCAACTAAACCCCCTGTGGCACCCCCAGGCTGTTGTTAAACCCACCCAGGGGTGCTGCCTCCACCCTGGGCAGGCCATTCCACAACTTTACCACTCTTTCACTAATTTATTATTTTTTATTTTTTCTCCTGATACCCAACCTGTATTTGGATAGGAAAACACCATTTCCCTTGCTGCAGCTCGAGGTTCTGTCAGCTGCTGCCTGGAGAAAGAAACCAACCCCAGGGAGTTGTAGGGAGTGCTGAGGTCACCCCAGAAAAATCGGGGTGCAGCTCCCTCTGCCAAAACCCCAAACCCCACACAGGGGGAGGCAGGGAGTGAATGGGCTCAGCGCTGGCACCAGGGGCTGTCCCCTGCATCCTGGGGCTCCTGGGGTCCCTTGTCCTGTGATAAAAAACCCCCAAATGTAGAGCTGCACCCCAAAAAAAGCCCCAAAGAGGAGGGGTTTGCTGCTCTGACCCCGCTGTCCCCCGCAGGATCCCGCTCTGGGGGGGAGTGCTCATCACCATCGCCGACACCTTCGTCTTCCTCTTCCTGGACAAATACGGTAATTATTGAAATGAAATAAATATTATTGCTGCTGCTCTGGGAGCTGCAGCTGGGCCTGGAGCATGGCCCACTGTTTTAAATCTCTGCTTCTTTGCTTTTTTGGCTTCACTGCTAGCTCAGATTCTGGAGGGCTTTGGGCTGGGATCATAACAGGAAAGGGGAAGAGACCCAAATGAGGCTTTTTACCTAGGATTGTTTTAAGGCTTTATTCTTGAAGGGATTTTAGGGGCAAAGAGGTAAAGAGCCTCTTTTGGGTCTCTTCCCCTTTCCTGTTATGATCCTAGCCCAAAGCCCTCCAGAATCTGAGCTAGCAGTGAAGCCAAAAAAGCAAAGAAGCAGAGATTTAAAACAGTTGGTGTCCAGCGTGGGGCTCCTTTTGGGGTAAACCATCCCCAGAGGGCTACAACAGCCCACCTTGCTTGGTGACCATGGGATTTCTCCTCCTCCTTGCAGGCCTGAGGAAGCTGGAGGCCTTTTTTGGGCTCCTCATCACCATCATGGCCCTGACCTTTGGATATGAGGTACCTGCTCCAGGAGGGGCTGGAGCACCTTGGGGGGCTCTGGGGGGGCTCAGCCTGGAGGGGAGGAGGCTCAGGAGGGACCCTGTGGCTCTGAGAGGAGGGGGGGGACAACCAGGTGGGGTCAGGCTCTGCTCCCAGGTGACAGAAGGAGAGGAAATCTCCTCCTAGGGCAGGTTGAGGTTGGATTTTGGTCCCTGAGAGGAGGGGGGGACAGCCAGGTGAGGGTCAGGCTCTGCTCCCAGGTGACAGAAGGAGAGGAAATCTCCTCCTAGGGCAGGTTGAGGTGGGATTTTTAGGGAGAATGCCTTCATGGAAAAGGAAGACTAAAATAATTCAATAAGAATAAAATAGTAAAATAATAGGAGAAGAATGAAATACTAAAAGAAGAATAGGAGAAGAATAAAATAATAGAAGATGGGTCCTGAGTCAAGAGTTTTTAAACTTTTTAAAGATTTGGTCCATTTCTATGTCAGGGTTCATTGCCCAGGTGATGCAGTCCCACCCTCCCACTTTGCCCTCCTCAATTAAAGGAATAAAATTATTATTTATTAAAAAGGGGCCTTCAAAGGATGCAGCTTGGGCAGTACAAGAGCCTGGCCAAGGCTACAAGAAACAGAGGAGAACAGCAAAAAAAAAAACCAAACCCAGACAACAGGAGATTGGATTTTGTGCCTGGTGCTTTGGAGCACCCCCCCAAAAAACCTGCACCCCCCCAAAAAAACCTGCACCCCCCAAAAAAAACCTGCACTCCCCAAAAAAAAAACCTGCACCCCCCCAAAAAAACCTGCACCCCCAAAAAAACCTGAACCCATCCAAAAAAAACCTGCACCCCCCCAAAAAAAAAAACCTGCACTCCCCAAAAAAAAACCTGCACCCCCAAACCCCTGTCCCTGTGTCTGTCCCTGCCCAGTACGTCACGGTGAGGCCCAACCAGGAGAAGCTGCTGCAGGGGCTGTTCGTGCCCTACTGCCGGGACTGCGGCACGCCCCAGCTGGAGCAGGCCGTGGGCATCGTGGGCGCCGTCATCATGCCCCACAACATGTACCTGCACTCCGCCCTGGTCAAGGTGAGCGCCTCACCTGGGGCTGCTGGGGCTGGGGGGGCTGGGAGGGGCTGCCCGGGGCAGGGGCTGGGCAGAGTTCGGGGGGTGAAGGGGTTAAAAAAGGGATTTGAAGGGTGCAGCTTGGGCAGGACAGAGCCTGGCCAAGGTGGACCTGATGGACCTAAGATGGACCCTGAGTCAGGAATTTTTATACTTTTGGTCCATTTCTGTATCAGGGTTCATTGCCCAGGTGATGCAGTCCCACCCTCCCAGTTTGCTCTCTTCAGTTTTTTGTGTATAAATTGGAAAGGGATTGTCCTGCTGGGTGGGGATTTATTAAAAATGCCTTCAAAGGATGGGCAGTACAGAGCCTGACCAAGGTGGACCAAAGTCCACCTAAGACTGACTCTGAGTCTGGAGTTTTCACACTTTTTAAGCTTTTGGTCCATTTCCATTATCAGGGTTCATTGCCCAGTTACAGCTTCAGGTGGTGCAGTCCCATCTCCCAGTTTGCTCTCCTCAATTAAAGGAATAAAATTATTTTTTATTAAAAAGGGGCCTTCAAAGCAGCCTGGGCAGTACAGAGCCTGGCCAAGGCTACACCAAGATGGACCTGATGGACCCTGAGTCAGGAGTTTTTAAACTTTTGGTCCATTTCTATATCAGGGTTCATTGCCCAGGTGGTGCAGTCCCATCCTCCCAGTTTGCTCTCCTCAATTAAAGGAATAAAGTTATTATTTATTAAAAATGCCTTCAAAGGATGCAGCCTGGGCAGTACAGAGCCTGGCCAGGGTGGACCAAAGTCCACCTAAGACTGACTCTGAGTCTGGACATTTTACACTTTTTAAGCTTTTGGTCCATTTCCATTATCAGGGTTCATTGCCCAGTTACAGCTTCAGGTGATGCAGTCCCACCCTCCCAGTTTGCTCTCCTCAATTAAAGGAATAAAATTATTTTTTATTAAAAAGGGGCCTTCAAAGGATGTAGCTTGGGCAGTACAAGAGCCTGGCCAAGGTGGAACCAAGGTCCATCCAAGATGGGCCCTGAGTCAGGAATTTTCACATTTTTAAAGATTTGATCCATTTCCATATTGGGGTTCATTGCCCGGGTGATGCAGTCCCATCTCCCAGTTTGCTCTCCTCAATTCCCTGTCTATAAGTTGGAAAGGGATTGTCCTGCTGGGTGGGGATTTATTAAAAATGCCTTTGAAGGATCAGCTTGGGCAGTACAAGAGCCTGGCCAAGATGGACCTGATGGACCTAAGATGGGCCCTGAGTCAGGAATTTTCACACTTCTTAGAGTTTTGCTCCATTTCTATATCAGGGTTCATTGCCCAGGTGATGCAGTCCCATCTCCCAGTTTGCTCTCCTCAGTTCCCTGTTTATTCCCTTTGGAAAGGGATTGTCCTGCTGGGTGGGGATTTATTAAAAATGCCTTTGAAGGATCAGCCTGGGCAGTACAAGAGCCTGGCCAAGGTGGAACCAAGGTCCACCCAAGATGGGCCCCGAGTCAGGAGTTGTCACACACGACACAAAAGGAACGACACTCACAGGCTGAGATGTTTCAGGCAGACAAGAGACAGTTTATTTATTTACAGACCTTAACATTTATAGAATTCCAGCAGTGACCGTGGGTTGGAGGAGGAAAAATCTTCCTCTGCAACCACACTGGGCCACCCAACTGTCCACCAGCAGCCTCTTCTTTATGAGGAGAACATCAACGTGAAAGAACAGTTACAATAACAACAAAGCTGTTGATATAAAATCCTGTTTGACTCCATTGCAAAAGGAAACTGTCCATCAGCAGCCTCCTCCTCTGAGAAGAATGTAAAAGTGGTTAGAGAGTTACAATAACCAGGAAGTTGTTGATGTAAAATCGTGTTTGGCTCCGTTGCAAAAGGAGAGAGATCATCAGCAGTGTCCTCCTCGTGAGGAGAATGTAAATATGGACAGACAGTTACAATAACAAGAGAATTGTTGATGTAAAATCGTGTTTGACTCCATTGCAAGAGGCAAACACAGAGGGCTGAAAAATAGAATTTTAGAAAAACTTCTTAAAAAAAAACAAACTTGACATTTATAGAATTCCAGCAGTGACCATGGGTTGGAGGAGGAAAATTGTCCTCTCCAACCACGCTGGGCAATCCAACAGTGGTTGGGTTTCTCAGTTTTCAGTTCTCAAGTCTCCGATTCTCTGCTCCTGCAGAAAGGAATGCAAAGCAATCATTGTTGGCGTGAAAAGCGCCTGAGGAATTCCCCCAAAAAAAGAAAAAGTAACCAAAAAAAGTGAACAAAAAGTTTACAAAAGGCAAACACGGAGGGCTGAGAAATAGAACTTTAGAAAAACTTCTTAAAAAAACCCAAAAAACTCAGCATTTATAGAGTTCCAGCAGTGACCATGGGTTGGAGGACGAAAATTTTCCTCTCCAACCACACTGGGCCACCCAACAGCCCATCAACAGTCTCCTCCTTATGAGAAGGATGTAAACATGAAAGAACAGTCACAATAACTAGAAAATTGTTGATGTAAAATCGTGTCTGGCTCCATTGCAAAAGGCAAACACGGAGGGCTGAGAAATAGAATTTCAGAAAAACTTCTTAAAAAAAAAACACCAAAACTTGACATTTATAGAATTCCAGCAGTGACCATGGATTGGAGGACGAAAATTGTCCTCTCCAACCACACTGGGCAACCCAACTGTCCACCAGCAGCCTCTTCTTTATGAGAAGAATTTAAATACAGACAGACAGTTACAATAACATGAAAATTGTTGATGTAAAATCGTGTCTGGCTCCATTGCAAGAGGCAAACACGGAGGGCTGAGAAATAGAATTTTAGAAAAACTTCTTAAAAACAAAACAAAACAAAAAAACCAAAAACCCCAGAGGAGAACAGCCAAAAAAAACCCTTAAAAACCCCAGAGGAGAGCAGCAAGAAGCCCCAAACCCAGCCCTGACCCCCCGTGTGCCCCCCCGTGCCCCCCAGTCCCGGCAGGTGAACCGCGCCGACAAGCGGGAGGTGCGCGAGGCCAACAAGTATTTCTTCATCGAGTCCTGCATCGCCCTCTTCGTCTCCTTCATCATCAACATCTTCGTGGTCACCGTCTTCGCCGAGGCCTTCTTCAACAAGACCAACGCTGACGTGGTGAGAGCGCCTGGGGGGCTCCTCCTGGGGGGCTCCTCCTGGGGGGCTCCTCCTGGGGGGCTCCTGGGGGGCTCCTCCGGGGGGGCTGGGAGGGGCTCCCCAGGGCAGGGGCTGGGCAGAGCTCGAGGGGTAAAGTTGTTAAAAAAAGGGTTTGGAAGGATCAGCTTGGGCAGTACCAGAGCCTGGCCGAGGTGGAACCAAGGTCCACCCAAGATGGGCTCTGGGTTAGGAGTTTTCACATTTTTTAGAGTTTTGGTCCATTTCTATATCAGGGTTCATTGCCCAGGTGATGCAGTCCCATCTCCCAGTTTGCTCTCCTCAATTAAAGGAATAAAGATATTATTTATTAAAAATGCCTTTGAAGGATGCAGCCTGGGCAGTACAAGAGCCTGGCCAAGGTGGAACCAAGGTCTACCCAAGATGGACACTGGGTCAGGAGTTGTCACATTTTTAAAGATTTGTTCCATTTCTATATCAGGGTTCATTGTCCAGTTAAAGCTTCAAGTGGTGCAGTCCCATCCTCCCAGTTTGCTCTCCTCAATTAAAGGAATAAAATTATTATTTATTAGAAATGCCTTCAAAGGATGCAGCTTGGGCAGTACAAGAGCCGGGCCGAGGTGGAACCAAGGTCCACCTAAGATGGGCCCTGAGTCAGGAATTTTCACATTTTTAAAGATTTGGTCCATTTCTATATCAGAGCTCATTGCCCAGGTGATGCAGTGCCACCCTCCCAGTTTGCTCTCCTCAGTTCCCTGTTTATTCTCTTTGGAAAGGGATTGTCCTGCTGGGTGGGGATTTATTAAAAATGCCTTTGAAGGATCAGCTTGGGCAGTACAAGAGCCTGGCCGAGGTGGAACCAAAGTCCACCTAAGATGGACCCTGGGTCAGGAATTTTCACACTTTTTAGAGTTTTGGTCCATTTCTATATCAGGGTTCATTGTCCAGTTACAGCTTCAGGTGGTGCAGTCCCATTCTCCCAGTTTGCTCTCCTCAATTAAAGGAATAAAATTATTATTTATTAAAAAGGGATTTCAAAGGATGCAGCTTGGGCAGTACAAGAGCCTGGCCAAGATGGAACCAAGGTCCACCCAAGATGGGCCCTGAGTCAGGAGTTGTCACACTTTTTAAAGTTTTTCTCCATTTCCATTTGAGGAGTTGTGCACCAATGCAGTGCAGAGGCTGGAAAATATGAGAGCTAAAGAGGCACCTGGGGACAGGGACAGTGGTGCCTTGGGGACAGGGTCAGCAGTGGCCTTGGGGACAGGAGCAGCGGTGGCCTTGGGGACAGGAACAGTGGTGGCCTTGGGGACAGGAACAGCGGTGGCTTTGGGGACAGGAACAATGGTGGCCTTGGGGACAGGGACAGTGGTGGCCTTGGGGACAGGAACAGTGGTGGCCTTGGGGACAGGGACAGTGGTGGCTTTGGGGACAGGGTCAGTGGCGGCCTTGGGGACAGGGTCAGTGGTGGTCTTGGGGACAGGGTCAGCGGTGGCCTTGGGGACAGGAACAGTGCTGGCCTTGGGGACAGGGTCAGCGGTGGCCTTGGGGACAGGAGCAGTGGTGGCCTTGGGGACAGGAGCAGCGGTGGCCTTGGGGACAGGGTCAGTGGTGGCCTTGGGGACAGGGTCAGTGGTGGCACTTGGGACAGGAACAGTGGTGGCACTTGGGGACAGGGTCAGCGGTGGCCTTGGGGACAGGAACAGCGGTGGCCTTGGGGACAGGAGCAGTGGTGGCCTTGGGGACAGGAACAGCGGTGGCCTTGGGGACAGGAGCAGTGGTGGCCTTGGGGACAGGAACAGCGGTGGCCTTGGGGACAGGGTCAGCGGTGGCCTTGGGGACAGGAACAGTGGTGGCCTTGGGGACAGGGTCAGCGATGGCACCTGGGGACAGGGACAGTGGTGGCCTTGGGGACAGGGACAGCGGTGGCACTTGGGGACAGGGTCAGTGGTGGCCTTGGGGACAGGAACAGCGGTGGCCTCGGCAGTGCTGGGGTCCCTGCTGGACCCAGTGACCCCGGGGGGGTTTCCAGCCCTCGTCCCCTCACTCCCACCCCTCCCTGCCCCCACAGAACCAGGTCTGTGCCAACTCCAGCAGCCCCCACTCCTCGCTCTTCCCCAACAACAACCAGACCCTGGAGGTGGACATCTACAAGGGGGTGAGTGTCCCTGGGGTGAGGGGGACAGCTTGGGGACCGCCCTGGGACCCTGGGGGGTGTCCCCAGGGTGAGGACAACCATGTGGTGACCCTGTCTGGTGTCCTCTGTGTGACCCTGGCTGGTGTTCCTGGGGTGACTCTGGCTGGTGTCCCCTTGAGGGTGACAGCCATGTCTGGGACCCACATCTGAGGCAGTTGGTGACCCTCTCTGGTGTCCCCTGGGTGACCCTGTCTGGTGTCCCCAGGTGACCCTGCCCGGTGTCCCCAGGGTGACCCTGTCTGGTGTCCCTTGGGTGACCCTGCCCGGTGTCCCCAGGGTGACCCTGCCCGGTGTCCCCAGGGTGACCCTGTCTGGTGTCCCCAGGTGACCCTGCCCGGTGTCCCCAGGTGACCCCTCTCTCCTGTCCCCTCCCCCGCAGGGCGTGGTCCTGGGCTGTTACTTCGGCCCCGCTGCCCTCTACATCTGGGCCATCGGGATCCTGGCGGCCGGGCAGAGCTCCACCATGACCGGCACCTACTCGGGCCAGTTCGTCATGGAGGTGAGGCTGCTCGCTGCCTACTCACTGCCTACTCACTGCCTACTCACTGCCTACTCACTGCCTACTCACTGCCTACTCGCTGCCTGCTCACTGCCTACTCACTGCCTACTCACTGCCTGCTCACTGCCTACTCACTGCCTACTCACTGCCTGCTCACTGCCTGCTCACTGCCTACTCACTGCCTGCTCACTGCCTGCTCACTGCCTACTCACTGCCTGCTCACTGCCTACTCGCTGCCTACTCGCTGCCTGCTCACTGCCTACTCACTGCCTGCTCACTGCCTGCTCGCTGCCTGCTCACTGCCTACTCACTGCCTGCTCACTGCCTGCTCACTGCCTCCTCACTGCCTACTCACTGCCTACTCACTCTGTACTCCCTGCCCCTCAGTCTGTATTCCCTACTCCTCACTCCCTCCTCACTTTGTATTCCCTGCTCCTCACTCACCCCTTACTCATGCCCTCTTTGTGCCCCCTCAGGGCTCCTTGAACCTACTCACGCCTTACTCTCTCCTTACTCATGGTCTCCCTGTGCCCCCTCAGTGCTTCCCAAACCTGCACTACTCACCCCTTACTCCCCCCTTACTCCCTCTTTACTCAGGGCTTCCTGAACCTGCGCTGGTCGCGCTTTGCCCGGGTGCTGCTGACGCGCTCCATCGCCATCACCCCCACGCTCTTCGTCGCCATCTTCCAGGACGTGGAGCACCTGACGGGCATGAACGACTTCCTCAACGTCCTGATGAGCCTGCAGGTGAGCGGGGACACCTGGGCCAGGTGGGGCGGGGCCCCTCCCAACACCTGGCACAGGTGGGGTCCAGAACCTCCCAACACCTGGGACAGGTGGGGCCTGGCCTTTCCCACACCTGGGCCAGGTGGGGTTCAGAACCTCCTAACACCTGGGACAGGTGGGGCCTGGCCCCTCCCAACACCTGGGGCAGGTGGGGCACGGCCCCTCCCAACACCTGGGACAGGTGGGACCCAGAACCTCCCAACACCTGGGACAGGTGGGATCCAGAACCTCCCAACACCTGGGACAGGTGGGGTCCAGAACCTCCCAACACCTGGGACAGGTGGGACCCAGAACCTCCCAACACCTGGGCCAGGTGGGGTCCAGAACCTCCCAACACCTGGGACAGGTGGGACCCAGAACCTCCCAACACCTGGGACAGGTGGGGTCCAGAACCTCCCAACACCTGGGCCAGGTGGGGCCCAGAACCTCCTAACACCTGGGGCAGGTGGGGCCTGGCCCCTCCCAACACCTGGGACAGGTGGGGCCTGGCCCCTCCCAACACCTGGGACAGGTGGGGCCTGGCCCCTCCCAACACCTGGGACAGGTGGGGCCCAGAACCTCCCAACACCTGGTCCTGTTCTGGGTGCTGAGACCCAAGCCCACGCACCTGGGGCCCCCCGGGGTCCCTGAGGGGGTGGAGCACCCCGGGGTGCCGTGGGGAGGGTGGGGGCACCCTGGGGTGCCGTGGGGGGGGTGGGGGCACCCCGGGGTGCCATGGGGGGGGTGGGGGCACCCCGGGGTGCTCCTCACTCCCCTCCCCCTCCCCCCCCAGCTCCCGTTCGCGCTGATCCCGGTGCTGACCTTCACCAGCCTGCCCAGCGTCATGCACGACTTCGCCAACGGCCTGTGAGTGACGGGGGCACCTGGGCACACCTGGGCACACCTGGGCATGGCTGAGCCTCATCTGGGCACACCTGGGCACACCTGGGCACAGCTGAACCTCACCTGGGCACACCTGGGCACACCTGGGCACACCTGGGCATGGCTGAGCCTCACCTGGGCACACCTGGGCACAGCTGAACCTCACCTGGGCACACCTGGGCACACCTGGGCACACCTGGGCATGGCTGAGCCTCACCTGGGCACACCTGGGCATGGCTGAGCCTCACCTGGGCACAGCTGAACCTCACCTGGGCACACCTGGGCACACCTGGGCAGGGCTGAGCCTCACCTGGGCACACCTGAACCTCACCTGGGCATACCTGGGCACAGCTGAGCCTTACCTGGGCACACCTGAACCTCACCTGGGCACACCTGGGCACACCTAGGCACACCTGGGCAGGGCTAAGCCTCACCTGGGCACACCTGAGCCTCACCTGGGCACACCTGAGCCTCACCTGTGTCGCACCTGGCCGGCAGGTTCTGGAAGGTGGCCGGGGGGCTGCTGATCCTGCTGATCTGCAGCATCAACATGTACTTCGTGGTGGCCTACGTCATGTCCCTGCACCACCTGGGGCTCTACATCGGCGCTGCCGTGCTCAGCCTCATCTACCTGGCCTTCGTGGCCTACCTGGTGAGTCAGGGCACACCTGGGCACGCCTGTCCCTCACCTGGGCACACCCTCCTCTTACCTGGGCACACCCGGGCATACCTGACCCTCCCCCGGGCACACCTGAACTCACCTGGGCACACCTGACACTCACCTGAGTGTGCCTGACCCTCACCTGGGCACACCTGCTTCTTACCTGGGCACACCTGGGCACACCTGGGCACACCTGACCTTAACCTGGGCACATCTGTCCCTCACCTGGGCATGGCTGATCCTCACCTGGGCACACCTGCCTCTTATCTGGGCACACCTGGGCACACCTGACCCTCACCTGGGCACACCTGTCCCTCACCTGGGCATGGCTGACCTTAACCTGGGCACACCTGGGCACACCTGTCCCTCACCTGCCCCACACCTGCCCCCTCCCCCGTGCCCTGCTGACCCCGCTGACCCCGCTGACCCCGCTGTCCATCTGTCTGTCTGTCCGTGTGTCCCTGTGTCCATCTGTCCGTGTGTCCGTCTGTCCCTGTGTCTGTCTGTCTGTCCCCGCAGACGTGGCTGTGCCTGATGGCCCTGGGCGCGCCCGGCCTGGCCTGCGGCAGCACGGTAAGCGTCACCCGCGCCCTGCGCCCGGAGCCGCCCAAATGAGGGGGGGCACAGAGGGGCCCGGACCCCCCCCACAGACAGACAGACGGGGACAGACAGACGGACAGCGGCACCGGCAGAGGGGACAAAACGGGGATGGACAGACGGGGACGGACAGACAGACAGACAGACAGCGCCGCCGGCCGCGGAGCCACCCTCGGGGCTGGAGCTGCTTTGCTGAACTTCACCCCCCAAAAAAAAATCCCCAAAAAATCCCCAAAAAAATCCCCAAAAAATCCCCAAAAAATTCCCCCCCAAAATCCCCCAAAAAATCCATGGGGTGAGCTAAAAAAATAATCCCAAAATCCTCTTTTTGGGGTGAAATTTGGGGTGCTGCCATTGTTAGGCATGGGATAAGCTAAACCAGAAAATCCCTAAATCCCCTTTTTGGGGTGGGATTTGGGGTGCTGCTGTCGTTGGGTGTGGGGTGAGCTAAAAAAAGAAACCCCAAATCCCCTTTTGGGGTGGAATAATCCCCTTTTTGGGGGGGAATTTGGGGGTGCTGCTGTCATTGGGTACGGGGTGAACTAAAAAATAATCCCAAAATCCCCTTTTGGGGTGGAATTTGGGATGCTGCCGTTGTTAGGCATGGGGTAAGCTAAACCAGAAAATCCCTAAATCCCCTTTTTGGGGTGGAATAATTCCCTTTTGGGGTGGAATAATCCCCTTTTAGGGTGAAATTTGGGGTGCTGCCATTGTTAGGTGTAAGATAAGCTAAAAAAAACCCTAAATCCCCGTTTTTGGGGTGGAATTTGGGGGTTCTGCTGTCACTGGGCATGGGGTGAGCTAAAAAAAAACCCCAAAATCCCCTTTTTTGGGGTGACACTAGAGCTGGATCTACCTCTGCTGCCCCAGCCTGAGGTACTTTGATCACTGGAAAAACCCTTCCCGTCCCCACCGGGGTGGGAAACCTTGAGCATTAATTGATTGATTAATTAATTGTGGACACTAACGAGTTTTTAATGGTGTGGTCAGTAAAGGCAAACGAGTTCGTGGTTTTTGATCGATGCTTTTATGGCTTCTGTGCCCCCCCGTGGAAATAATTCCTGGAGTTGTCAAAAAATCCTGGAATTCTCCGAAATCTTGGGAGTTCTCAAAAATCCTCGGAGGGGTTTGGGCTCGGCTTTGGGAATCCCGGCTTTCCTGAGCTGGGAATTTGGGAGTCCCAGGTTTCCTGGGCTGGGAATTTGGGAATTCTGGCTCTCCTGGGCTGGGAATTTTGGGCTCAGCTTTGGGAATTTGGGTTCAGCTTTGGGAATCCCAGTTTTCCTGGGCTGGGAATTTTGGGAATTCTGGCTCTCCTGGGCTGGGAATTTTGGGAATTCTGGCTCTCCTGGGCTGGGAATTTGGGTTCAGCTTTGGGAATCCCAGTTTTCCTAGGCTGGGAATTTGGGAATCCCAGTTTTCTTAGGCTGGGAATTTTGGGAATCCCGGCTTTCCTAGGCTGGGAATTTTGGGAATCCAACTCTCCTCAGCTGGGGATTTGGGAATCCCAGTTTTCCTGGGCTGGGAATTTTTGGGCTCAGCTTTGGGAATCAATCCCAGCTTTCCTAGGTTGGGAATTTGGGAATTCTGGCTCTCCTGGGCTGGGAATTTGGGAATCCCAGTTTTCCTGGGTTGGGAATTTGGGAATCCAACTCTCCTGGGCTGGGATTTGGGCTCAGCTCTCTCCTGGCTGCAGCTCGGACCGAGCGTGGAGCGGCCTCTGCTCGGTGCTGCGTTCATTTGAATTTTTTTTTTTCGTTGTACAAACTCCCCCCCCCCCCTCCTTTGCCATTAAAACGTGGAGAACTTTTCCAACTCGGCTTCCTGGGTCATTTTTTGGGGGGTGGGGGCTGGTGCTGGAGCTGCAAAAAAAAAAGGGAAAAAAAGAAATAAATAAAAAAAAATTAAAAAAAAAGAAACAAAAAGAAACAAAAAAGGAAACAAAAAAAGAAAAAAAAAAAAAAAAAAGAAACAAACAAAAAAAACCAAAAAGAAAAAAAAGGAAACAGAAAAAAGGAAACAAAAAAGGAAACAAAATAAAAAAAAGAAACAAACAAACAAAAAGAAACGAAATAAAAAGAGAAACAAAGAAAGAGAAACAAAATAAAAAATAAAAGAAACAACAAAAAAAAGGGGGTTTTCTCCCCAAGCTGGGAGCGAAACTCAAAAGATTAAAAGAAAAAACATTTTAGCCCAGAGCTGACAATAAAACTGGATTTTTATTTGAAGGGGCAGTAATGGAAAAAAATATCCACAAAAAAAAAAATCCCAGGGGTGAGTGCGTTTTAATGGGTTTTCGGGAATTAATAAAAACATAATTAATAAAAATTAATAAATTAAGGGGACGAGTGGGGATGAAATTTCCCTCCCAGCTCAAACCCCCTCTGTGGATCCCCCGGAGTTGTTCCCGAGGCTTGGAGCTCTGGAAATTTTGATTTTTATTTTTTTTTCTCTCTCTCTAGGGAAAAACCATGAAAAAACCCGATTTTATTGTCAATAATCAAACGATTAACACAACTTATTAAAGTTATTAACGCCACAGAGCTCCAAACGTGCAAAAAAAATAGAGAGAACCCATAAAAAAAAGGCAAAACTCCCCAAAAATCCGGGTTTGGCCCCATCCCGTGCGATTCCCGCGCTCCCTCACCCCGCAGCAAAAATTTCCCGCGGGATTTTTCCCGCGGGATCCGCGCTGGGCGCGATTTTTTTTTGGGAAAAAAAGAAAACCAAAATTCCCAAAATTCCGATTTTTTTCCCTTTTTTTTTTTGCCCCTCCGGAGCCGCAGCTCCGGCCCGGCCCCGTTCAACGCCCCCCGGGGGGGGGGTCTGGTAATTAAGCAGCCTCTGCACCGTCATTGCTAATTAAGGCTCATCCCCGTCCCGGGTTTAATTGAGCTGGAGCGGTTAATTGGGGCTGCGGAGGGGAGGGGCCTGTGGGTGGGGCTGCCCCAATTAACAGCGGGATCGGCCCCTAATTAACACCCGATTGCGGCTGGTCAGGGCTAATTAGTGGGGCGCGCGTGACCCCGGAGCCGTGAGCGGCGCCCACGGGGGTTCGGTTAAACCGGGACCGGTTCTGGTTCCTTAAACCGGGACCGGTTCTGGTTCCTTAAACCGGGACCGGTTCTGATTTCATTAAAATGTCACCCGGGTTTTGTTAAACCGGGACCGGTTCTGGTTCCTTAAACCGGGACCGGTTCTGGTTTCATCCAAATCTCACCCGGGTTCGGTTAAACCGGGCCCAGCTCGGTTCTGGTTTCATCCAAATCTCACCCGGGTTCGGTTAAACCGGGACCGGTTCTGGTTTCGTTCAGAGCTCACCCGGGTTTGGTTAAATCGGGCTCGGTTCTGGTTCCTCAAACCGGGCTCGGTTCTGGTTTCGTTCAGAGCTCACCCGGGTTTGGTTAAACCGGGCCCAGCTCGGTTCCGGTTCCTCAAACCGGGACCGGTTCTGGTTTCGTTCAGAGCTCACCCGGGTTTGGTTAAACCGGGCCCAGCTCGGTTCCGGTTCCTCAACCCGGGCTCGGTCTCATTCAGAGCCTGCCCTGCTCAGGGCTCGTCACCGCTTTCATTAAACCCGGGTTAACCCAGGCTTTGTTAACACCAAACCCGCCTCAAACTCGCTCTTTAATTAAACCCGACTCGCTCTTTAATTAACCCAGGCTCGGTTCGGGCTTTGTTAAACCGCCCTCCCCTTGGTCCTGTTGGCTCTTCATTGACTCAGCCTCCCCCGAACCCACCCGGGCTCGGCTCAACCCCTCTTGGGCTCAGCCGGAGCTCATTAAACCCTCCCGCCACTAATTAATTAATTAATTAATTAATCCCCTTCCCCCCCCTCCTCCCTCCCCGCCAGGGCTTCGCCGCCCGCCCCGAGCTCTTCCTCCTCGGCAGCGTCGATTCCGACACCTCCGTCACCAGGTGACCCCGGAGCCACCCCCAGGACACCCCCAGGACACCCCCAGGACACCCCCAGGACACCCCTGGGTGCCCCAGGACACCCCTGGGTGCCCCAGCAGCGCGAGCAGCGAGCCCCGGGCAGGAGCGGAACCAGGACCGGGACCGGGAGGAGCCCCGGACAGCGCAGGGACCCTCGGAGCTTTTTCCTCGTTTTTTTCCCCCCAAAAAACCCCCAAAAACGGCAGCTCCGTGGAGATTTCCTGGATTTTTTATTTTTTTATATTTTTTTCCCAGCACTCCAGCAGGACTTTGCTCCTTTGGGATTTTTTTATTGGTTTTTTTTTTCCCCTAATTTTGGGGAGATGATTCCAGGGATGTTTCCAGAATTCCCGGGTTTGACGCGTGGGACAGAGGATTCCCAACATTCCCAAACATTCCCAGGAGTTTTTGGTTTTTTTTTTGGTGCTTCTTGCAGAGCTGCAGATCGAGCCCTCGGGAGGGTTCCAGGGCAGCAATTCCCGAAAAAAAACCTCAAAAAACCCCCAAAAAAACCCCAAAAAAACCCGCAGTGGAGTGCCAGCATTTCCCTTCTCTCTGCGGTTTTCAGTCATTTCCAGAAATAAAAATGACGCTGCCCCGTTCCTTTTTTTTTTTTTTTTTTCCTCTTTTTTTTCCCCAGGGAATTCCAGCGGATCCCGATTTCCCAGCCCCGGGCGGGTCCCAGGGCGGTGGCGGGGCGGGGGAAACCAAAGGAATTTGGGCAAAGCGGGAGGAGCCGGAGGTGAATTGGGATGAAAACCAAGGAATTGGGGTTTGAAGCACGAGAAGTTTGAGGTGAATTAGGTGGGAATGGGATTGAAAAGAATCGGGGGTTGAAAGGGGAGGAATTGGAGGTGAATTGGGTGGGATTGGGATGAAAAACAAGGAATTGGGGGGTGAAAGGGGAGGGATTTCAGATTAATTATGTGGAACTGGGATTGAAAAGAAAGGATTGGGGGCGGAAACGGGAAGAATTTGGGTTTCCCGCTAATAAACCCAGTGATTCTAATTAAACAGAATTAATTTCACAACACTCAGCGCAGAGCAGGGGCCGGAGAGAGCCCCGCCCCTTCCCCACATGGGCGTGGCTTTGAAAAGCCCCGCCCTTTCCGCTCAAAGGGGCGTGGCTTACCAACCCCCCCGCCCCTCACCGGGGCGCTGCGAGATGTAAACACGGCCTGGCCACGCCCCGCCCTCCTCACCCGACCAATCAACGCCCGCCGACCGTTTCAAGGCTCCCCCCCTGCACGCAGGAGCCCCGCCCCCATCACCAAATCCCGGCGGCGGCCCCGCCCCTCTCCCCCCCCCCCCCCGGTGCGGGGGCGCCTGGAAACCGCCGCGGGGCCGCGCCCGGTGCCTCCGGTGGGCGCGCGCGGCCCCTCCCCCCGCCCCTCCCCTCCCCCCCCCCCGGGGCCGGACGGCGGCGGGAGCGGCAGGTACGGGGGTGGGGGAGGGGCTGAGCCCCCCGGGCGGGGGGAGGCGGGCACCGGAAGGGTCCCCCCCGCCATCCCGTGTCCCCCCCCGGTCGCTGTCACCCCCTCCCGGGACACCCCGGGGACCCCCGGAAGGGGCGGTGACACCGGGAGGGCCCCCCCCCGCCCCCCCGGTTCGGTGTCCCCCCCTCCCGTTGTTGTCCCCCCCTCCCCGGGACGCCTCCGTGTCCCTCCCCCCTCACCCCGGGGACCCCCGGAAGGGGCGGTGACACCGGGAGGAGCCCCCCCCCCACCCCACCCCGGGGGGGTTCGGCGGCCGCGGCCCGGTTCAAGTAATCCAGGATAGGCTGTTCCAGCCCGGCCTGTTCCCGGTTACTTGTCCCGGGAGGCGGCTGGTGACGTCACGGAGGGGGGGGGGACACGCGGGGGGGGGGCAGTGTCATGGGGGGGGAGGGGGGGCGTGGCCTCGTCGTTGGGTGGGTGTGGGACCCCCGGGTGCGTCACCCCAACTCCTCGCACCCCCTGGCAACCCCTGCAGCCCCCCCGGAGTCCGGATGCCACCGAGGCACCTGAGCCCACCTGTGCCCACCTGTGCCCACCTGTGCCCTCCTGTCCCCACCTGTCCCCACCTGTGCCCTCCTGTCCCCACCTGTGCCCTCCTGTCCAAGGTTTTGGGGGCACTGGGACTGTCCCCTCCTGTCCCCCCCTTGTCCCCCATCCCCCTGTCCCCCCCTGACCCCTGCCCCCTCTCTGTCACCCCCCCCGTGTCCCTTGTGACCCCCAACACCCACCCTGGGAGGGGGGGGGGGTGTCAGGGGTGGGGCGGGGGCGTCCCCACGACCCCAACCCCGGCTCCAGCCGTGCCCCTCCCCCCCCATTGCTGTCCCCCCTCCCCATTTTTGGGGTTCAGCCCCTTTGGGGTCAGATCAGCCCCTTTCTGTTCCGATTTACCGACCCTCGGGGCAGCGGGGGCTCCTGGGGGGGCTCCTCTTCCTCCTCCTCCCCACAAAACACCTGGCCAGGTTCATTCTGCACCTTTATTCAGCCTCACACCCCCCAAAACTGCCCAGGAGTTTGGGGTGCCCCCCCCCAGGGAGGGGCTGAACCCCCCCCCTGAGCCACCTCCCTCAGGCTGGGGGGGCAGGGGGCTCCTGGGGGGGCTCCTGGGGGTCTCCTCTTCCTCCTCCTCGTCCCCACAAAACACCTGGCCAGGTTCATTCTGCACCTTTATTCAGCCTCACACCCCCCCAAAAACTGCCTGGGAATTGGGGGGGGGGGGGGGGGTGCACAGTCCCCCCCAAGGAGGGGCTGAACCCCCTCAGGCTGGGGGGGCAGGGGGCTCCCGGGGGGGCTCCTGGGGGGGCTCCCGGGGGGGCTCCTCCTCCTCCTCCCCGCACTGGAATCGCAGGAAGTCCCAGACCTGGAGCCCCCCGTGCTCCCTCAGGTAGCGGCCCAGGGAGACCCCCGGCTGCAGCAGGGACCCCTGGGCCAGCAGCCTCTGCTCCGTGTCCCCCCCCAGCTCGTCCTCGGGGGTCCCCAGGGCGGTGGGCGCCATCCCCACCACGTGCTGGGCCACCCTGCGCCCCAATTCCCGCAGTTCTGGGGTGGGGGTCCCCCCCTCACCCCCCCCGCAGGCCACCAGCGCCCCGTAGGTGCCCATGGCCACCGGCGGCCCGGGGGGCACCCAGCCGTGGGCGTAGGTGGCCACGAAACCCCCCGGGGCTCGCAGGCAACCCGCCCGGCGCAGGGAGAGCCGCTCGCCCAGCCGGCCTGCGGGGACAGACGGACAGGGGGACAGAGAGAGAGAGAGAGAGAGAGGGACAGACGGACAGATGGACAGACAGAGACAGACGGACAGAGGGACAGAGAGGGACAGAGAGAGAGGGACAGAGGGACAGATGGACAGACAGAGACAGAGAGAGAGACAGAGAGGGACAGACGGACAGAGGGACACACAGAGATAGACAGACAGAGAGGGACAGAGGGACAGACAGACAGACAAGACAGAGACAGACAAACACAGACAGACAGAAACAGACAGAGATAGAGGGACAGATGGACAGAGGCACACAGAGACAGACAGACACAGAGACAGACAGAGGGACAGACAGACAAACAAAGACAGACAGACAGACAGACAGACAGAGACAGACAGGGACAGACGGACAGACAAACAGAGACAGAAACAGAGACAGACAGAAACAGACAGAGACAGAGGGACAGATGGACAGAGGGACACACAGACAGACAGAGAGATGGACAGACGGACAGACAGAGACAGACAGACAGACAGACAGACACAGACAGACACAGACACACAGACACGGGGGGGGGTGGTCAGTGCCAGCAGCGCCCCCGGGAATGAGGGGAGGGGGATGGGGGGTGGTGGGGAAGGGAACCCCCTGAGATTGGGGTGGGGGGAGCAGCCACTGCCCACCCAGGGGGGCTGGGCCCCCCACCCCAGGAGTGGGACAGGCACTGGGGGCACTGGGGGCACTGGGGCTGGGGGGGTTTGGGGGCACTGGGGGCACTGTAAAGTTTTTGGGGGGCACTGGGGGGCGTTTTTGGCGTCCCTGCGGGGTTTGGGGGTTCAGGAGGCAAACTGGGATGTGCAGAGAAAGGGCACTGGGCAGACTGGGAGTGGTGAGACAGAGACTGGGCTGTACTGGGATGGACACTGGGCTGTACTGGGCTGTACTGGGAGGGGCACTGGGCAGACTGGGCTGTACTGGGAGGGGCCCTGGGCACACTGGGCTGTACTGGGATATACTGGGAGGAGCACTGGAGGGGCACTGGGCAGACTGGGCCGTACTGGGAGGGGCACTGGGCTGTACTGGGCTATACTGGGATGGACACTGGGCATACTGGGATGTACTGGGAGGGGCACTGGGCAGACTGGGCCATACTGGGATGTACTGGGATGGGCCCTGGGCCATACTGGGCCGTACTGGGAGGGGCACTGGACTGTACTGGGCCATACTGGGCCATACTGGGAGGGCCCTGGCCCGCACTCACCCATGGCCAGCGCCAGGCGGTCGCTCAGCAGCTCCCCCTCCCCCTCCGCTCGCAGCTGCGCCAGCTCCTCCCCCCGCAGCACCAGCTGGGGGGCGGGGCAGGGGTCAGAGGGGCACCCCGGGCACCCCCAGACCCCCCCTCGGCACCCCCAGACCCCCCCTCAGCACCCCCAGACCCCCCCCTCAGCACCCCAAAATCCCCTGGCACCCCCAGACCCTCCCCCAGTGTCCTCCTGGCACCCCAAGACCCCCCCCTCAGCACCCCCAAAACCCCCAGGCACCCCCCAGCCCCTTCCTCAGCACCCCCAGCACGCCCAGACCCCCCCCTCAGCACCCCAAAATCCCCAGGAACCCCCAGACCCTCCCCCAAGATCCCAAACACCCCCCAGACCCTCCCCCAGCACCCCCAGACCCCCCCCTCAGTGCCCCCCTGGCACCCCTAAACTCTCCCTGAGCACCCCCAGACCCCCCCTCAGCACCCCAAGACCCCAAACACCCCCCAGACCCTCCCCCAGTGCCCCCCTGGCACCCCTAAACTCTCCCTGAGCACCCCCCAGACCCTCCCCCAACACCCCAAGACCCCCAAACCACCCCCCAGCCCCCCAACACCCCCCGCACCTCCAGCCCCTCGGTGCCACCCCCCCCCGAGCCCCCGTGCCCCCCCCACCTTGGTGCCCGGCGCCCCCCGGCAGTGCCCCAGGACCCCCCTGGCCGCCATCTCCACCAGCTGCTGGAACTCGGGGGTCCTGGCCACGAAATCGGTCTCACAGTTCACCTGGGGGGGCACAGGCGGTGACCCCGGGGTCACCGAGACCCCCCCCGAGCCCCCCCCGGAGCCCCCCCCCCTCACTCACCTCCACCATGACGGCGGCCGGGCCCTCGCTCAGGACCCCCACCAGCCCCTCCCGCGCCCGCCGCGCCCCGGGGGCCGCAGCTCGGGCCCAGCCCCGGCGGCGAGACTCGGCCTCCAGCCAGGCCTCGGCCTGCGGGGGGCGCTGGGGGTCAGCCAGAGCCCCCCCAGACCCCAAAAACACCCCCAGACCCCAAAAACAGCCCCAGAGCTCCAAAAATACCCCCCAGAGCTCCAAAAAACACCCCCAGACCCCAAAAACAGCCCCAGAGCCTCCCCCGGTGCCCCCAGACCCCTCAAAACAGCCCCAGACCCCAAAAACAGCCCCGGAGCTCCAAAAAACAGCCCCAGAGCCGTCCCCAAACACCCCCACACCCCCAAACAGCCCCCCCAGACCCCCAAACCATCCCCCAAACACTCCCCAGAGCCATCCCCAACACCCCCACAGCCCCAAAAAACACCCCCAGAGCCCCAAAAACACCCCCCAGAGCCCCAAAAAACACCCCCAGAGCCCCCAAAAACACCCCCAGAGCCTCCCCCAGAGCCCCAAAAAACACCTCCAGACCCTCCCCCAGCGCCCCAAGACCCCCAAACCATCCTCCCAACACCCTCCAGACCCTCCCCCAACACCCCCTGGCACCCCAAGACCCCCCGGCACCCCTAAACTCCCCCCGGGCACCCCCCAGACCCCCAAACAGCCCCCCCAGAGCCTCCCCCAGCACCCCCCGTGGTGCGGGCACGGACCCGACCCCAACCCCGCAGGGCCGCGGGACGGGGCTGCTCCGCTCCGGGACCCCCCCGCGACCCCCGGATCCCCCCCCCAAGGCTGTCCCGGTTCCCCCGGTACCTCCCGCAGGTCTCCCCCTGCCCGCTCCAGCGCCTCCCGGCAGCGCAGCACCGGCTGCCCGGTGCGGGCCCGCAGCTCCCGCAGCGCCCGCAGCGCCGGGGGGGCCGCGCTGAGCCAGCGGCGCGGGGGGGCCTGCGGGGAACGGGGGGGGGCGGTCAGCGGCACCGGAGGGGCACCCAAGGGTGGGGGAGGGTCTGGGGAGGGGGCGGAATGGGTGTCCCGGGATGGGGGATGGGCGCGGGGAGTGTCCCGGTAAATGGGGGGGGGTCACGGGGTGGTACCGGAGGGGGGGTGGGGAAGCGCAGAGCGGTGCCGGGGGTGGGTGGGGGTCCCGGAGGGGGTCCCGGGGGCGGAATAGGTGTCCCGGGATGGGGGATGGGCGCGGGGAATGTCCCGGTAAATGGGAGGGGGGGTTGGGTCACGGGGTGGTACCGGAGGGGGGGTGGGGAAGCGCACGGCGGTGCCGGGGGTGGGTGGGGGGTCCCGGGGGGGGTCCCGGGGGGGTGGGGATGGGGGTCTCGGGGGTTGGGGGGGGGTCCCGCTCACCCGCGCCGCCCCCCCGAGCGCGCCCAGCGCCGCGCGCTGCATCCCGGCCTGCCCGCGGCGCGCTGCGTGACGTCACGGCGCCGCGCTACGGGCGCCGGGAAGGCTCAGAAGGCGCGGGGTGGGCGCGATTCGCTGCGCGCGTGTGACGTCAGCGCGGGAGCAACCGGGGGAATTTAGGGGCGGGGGGGGCGGGAATTTGGGGAGGGGGGGGGGAAATCTGGGGGCGGGGGGGGCGGAGCTTGAGCTGCCCGGCCCTCAGAGATCCCCCCGGACCTTCCAAAGCCCCTCACAGACTCCCCCCGACCCTCACAGACACCCCCCCGGTCCCTCAGAAACCCCCCCCAGACCTTCCAAAGACCCCCCCTCGACCCTCACAGCCCCCCCCCCCCCCAACCATCACAGACCCCCCGGCTCTCCCACAGACCCCCCCCGGCCCTTCCAAAGCCCCCTTCCCAACCCTCATAGACCCCCCCCATAGCCCCCCACTGCCCCCCAGGCCCTTCCAAAGACCCCCCCTCGACCCTCACAGCTCCCCCCCCCACCATCACAGACGCCCCCCCCCCACAGACCCCCCCAGGCCCTTCCAAAGCCCCCTCCCCAACCCTCACAGACCGCTCCCGGCCCTCATAGACCCCCCCAAAGCCCCCCACTGCCCCCCAGGCCCTTCCAAAGCCCCCTCCCCAACCCTCACAGACCCCCCCATAGCCCCCCACTGCCCCCCCACCCCTTCCAAAGCCCCCCCCCCCCAATCCCGACCCTCCCGGAGCCCCCCGCCCCAAACCCCACACAGATCCGGCTGAACCCGGGTTGCACTGAAACCCTTTAATCCCCCTCGGGACCCCCCTGGGGACCGGGACTGGGGGTCCCTCCCCGTTCCCCTCCCTCCCGCGGGGTCACGGCGTAGATCTCGGTCTCCCCGTCCGCCTCCCGCCGCAGCAGCCGCACCCCGAACACCGGGGGCAGCACCCGGCGGAAGAAACGGGAGGCGGCGCCGGCCTCGCCCCCCCGCAGGCGAGCGCTGAGCAGCGCCCGGGCCGGGGGCTGCAGGAGGTGCCGGAGGGTCCCCAGCAGCGGGGGGAAAGCTCGGGGGTCGTAGACGATGTCGGAGCCCAGGATGAGGTGGAATTTGGGGGGGAAGAGGCGGTGGTCGCGGCCCCAGCGCAGCGCCCGGACCCGCGGCCGCCGCCCCCTCCCCGAGCCCCCCCCCGGGAAGTTGCGCCGCGCGTTCTCCCGCAGCTGCGGCAGCGCCGGGGGTCGGTCCGTGAGTGTCACCTCGGCCCCTGCAAGGGGAGGGGGCGCGGGGGTCACGGGGGTCATGGGGGTGACCCCCTCTGAGTGACCCCGGGGGGCAGCGGGGGGGGTGTGCCCGCCCAGAGCCGCCGCCCCAAAATCCCGGTAAAGCCCACCAAGATCCCAAAAAACTCTTAATTAGAGTGAGGGTCGCCCCCTTGGACAGCCCACCCCAAAATCCCAGAAACCCCCCCCCCCCAAGATCCCAAAAAACCCCGAGTGAGGGTCGGGGACCTTCCGCCCCAAACCCCTGGGACCCACCGCCCCAAAATCCCAGCAAACCCCTCCCCACATCCCGAAAAACTCGCAGTTACAGTGAGGGTCACCCCCTTGAACACCCCAAAATACCAGAACCCCCCCACACACACACCCCAAAAATCCCCGGGTTAGAGTGAGGCTCACCCCCTCGGATACCCCACCCCAAAATCCCAGTAAACCCCCCCCTCAAGATCCCAAAAATCCCCGAGCCCGAGTGAGGGTCACTCCCTCGGACCCTCCCCGACCCCCGACCCCAACAAACCTCGGCTCAGTAACCCCCCCCCGGACCCCCCCGGACCCCAATAAACTCCAGGGCTGCTCACCCCAATTTCCAGTTCTGTACTGGGGCAGGGGAATGGGGACCCCCCCAGCCCATGGGTGCCCCCCCCAGCCCCAGAACCGTCCCCCCCAGCCCATGGGTGCCCCCCCCGACCCATGGGTGCCCCCCCCGCACCCAGCATGGCAGCGAAGATCCCCACGATGCCGGTGCCGGCCCCCAGCTCCAGCACCCGCCGCCCCTCCAGCTCCAGCTCCTTCTGCTCGCCCAGGAACCGGCACAGGGACAGGGCCTGGGGGGGGACGAGGGGACAATCCGGGGGGGGACCCAGCCCCTCGGAGCCCCCTCCCAGAGGATTCCCCAGCAGCTCCAGTCCCCCCAGCGTTCCCAGTCCCTCCCAGTCCCCCCAGTCCTCCCAGTCCTCCCAGTCCCCCCAGCGTTCCCAGTCCCCCCAGTGTTCCCAGTCCCTCCCAGTCCCCCCAGTCCTCCCAGTCCTCCCAGTCCCCCCAGTGTTCCCAGTCCCTCCCAGTGCCCCCAGTGTTCCCAGTGCCCCCCAGTCCCTCCCAGTCCCCCCAGCGTTCCCAGTCCCCCCAGTGTTCCCAATCCCCCCAATCCCCCCAGTCCCCCCAGTGTTCCCAGTCCCTCCCAGTCCCCCCAGTGTTCCCAGTCCCCCCAGTGTTCCCAATACCCCCAATCCCCCCAGTCCCCCCAGTGTTCCCAGTCCCTCCCAGTCCCCCCAGTCCCCCCCAGCGTTCCCAGTCCCGTCCCCTCCTCCGCGGGCTCTTCCCGCTCGGGGCCGTTCGGGGAATTCGGCTGCGGCCAAACCGGGGGCGATTTCTGGGAACCCCCGGGGGTGTCCCGGTGTCCCGGTGTCCCGGTGTCCCCGCACCCTCGGGCTCCCCCCTCCATCCCCCGCTGCCTCCCCGCGGCTCGGTGTCCCCCGGGATGTCACCGCCATCCCCCCGGGCGGTCCCGGTGCCGCTCACCGCCTCCCAGACGGCTCCGGCGGGCCCGAGGCGCGGCCCGTGGTGCTCGGCGATGCGCAGGACGCGCCCGCACAGGCGGAACCGGCGCTGCGCCGGGAAGAGCTCGGCGAAGAGCGCGGGGTCGCGGGGGAACACGGCCCGCAGCGCCGCTTCCTCCTCTTCCTCTTCCTCTTCCTCTTCCTCTTCCTCTTCCTCTTCCTCTTCCTCTTCCCCTTCCTCTTCCTCTTCCCTTTCCTCTTCCTCTTCCTCTTCCTCTTCCTCTTCCTCTTCCCCTTCCCCTTCCTCTTCCCCTTCCTCTTCCTCTTCCTCTTCCTCTTCCCCTTCCCCTTCCCCTTCCTCTTCCTCCCGCCCCCCCCCGCTCCCCACGTGGCTCCCGGGCGCCGCCATCGTGGCAGGGGCGGGGCCGGGCCGAGCCCCGCCCCCACAACGTGATTGGCCGGTGCCTGTTAAGCCACGCCCTCCTCCTCCTCCCCCTCCGCAGGTGATGGAGGCTCCGCCCACGGCGCGCGCTCGGTCCCGGCCCGAGGTCCCGGGGGGGGGGTCCGGTGTCCCCCAATGTCCCCAGATGTCCCCAGATGTCCCCAGATGTCCCCCAGATGTCCCCAGATGTCCCCTTCCCCATCCCGGTGTCCCCCGGTGTCCCCCGGTGTCCCCTGCCCCACCCCCGCGTCCCCACCCAGTGTCCCCTGGTGGGTCCCCGCTGTCCCCTTCACCTGTCCCTTCCCCATCCCGATGTCCCCTCAAGTCCCCTTGGTGTCCCCTGCCGTGTCGCCCTGTCCCTTCTGCCATCCCAACGTCCCCCGGCGTCCCCCGGTGTCCCCTGCCCCATCCCGGTGTCCCCTCCCCGCCCTGCCCCTGTCGGCTGCCCTGTCCCCAATGTCCCCAGTGTCACAACGCCCCTGACCTGCCCCATGTCCCCAGTGTCACCGCACTCCCAGCGCTGTCCCCACCTCACCCCAGCGGTCCCTCCAGGGGCTCCTCCCAATGCCACCACCTGTCCCTTCCTATTGTCACTGTCCCATTGACACCAGTGCCACCAGTGCCACCAGTGCCACCACAGCCCCGGGGCCCTGATGTCCCTGTCCCTGTGTCCTTGATCAGGGTGTCCCTGTGTCCTTGCTGTCCCTGTCCCACCCTGTCCATGGCCCTGTCACACCGGTGTCCCCAGCCCCGGTGTCCCCGTCCCCCTGCTGTGGCCCTGGTGTCCCTGAGCCCTGCTGTTCCCCAGCCCAAGTGTCCCCAGCCCGGGTGGCTTTAGCCGTGCTGTCCCTGTCCCCATGTCCCTCACCCTGATGTCCCTGTCCTTGCTGTCCCTGTCCCCTTCACCCGGGTCCCCCTGTCCCTGGCCAGGGAGGGGACACGGTGCCAGCCTCCCTCCAGCCCCAAACGCCATCCCGGTGCCACCCCCCGGTGCCCCCCCCGGTGCCACCCCCGGTGCCACCCCCGGTGCCACCCCCCCGGTGCCACCCCCGCTCTGTCCCCCCTCCCGCGGGGTGTCACCAACCCGTCCCCGGTGCCACCCCAGCCGGGCTCCGCGGCACCCGGGGGGGGTTGGGGGGTCAGGGGGTGGCCCCGGGGGTCCCGCGGGGTAATGAACAACCCCGAGCCCCCCCCCCCGGGCCCTGCTCGGGACCCCCCGCGCAGCTGCGTCACCGCCTGCGTCACCGGGTGACCCCGGTGGCCCCGGTGTCCCCTGGTGTCCCCCGGGGACAGCGCTGGGGCAGCGCGCCCTGGGGGGGTCGGGTCGGGGCGCCCTGGGGGGGTCGGGGCGCCCTGGGGGGGGGTCGGGGAGCGGGGGGAGGGGTCGGGGAGCTGGGGGAGGGGTCGGTCCCTGCCCCCCCCCCCCCCGTTCCCCCCGTGCCCCGCTCCGGGCGGGGAGTCCCAGTGCCGTTCCTGGAATCCCCGAAAGCACCGGAGGGGACGGGAAGGGACCGGGCGGGACCGGGCGGGACCGGGCGGGACCGGGCGGGACCGGCCCCGCATTGCTCAACCCCCCCCCCCGGACACCCCCGGGGGGTTCCCAGAAATCGCCCCCGGTTTGGCCGCAGCCGAATTCCCCAAAGGGCCCCGAGCGGGAAGAGCCCGCGGAGGAGGGGACGGGACTGGGAACACTGGGGGGACTGGGGGCACTGGGAGGACTGGGAGGACTGGGGGGACTGGGAGTACTGGGGGGACTGGGAGGGACTGGGAGGACTGGGAACGCTGGGGGGACTGGGGGGACTGGGAGGACTGGGAGGATCGGGGGGACCCGGGGACACTGTGGGGGCTGAGGGTAGTGGGAGGCACCGGGGAAACTGGGAGCACTGGGGGGCACTGGGAGCACTGGGGGGACTGGGAGGGCTGGGGGACGCTGCGGGGCATTGGGGGGCACTGGGAGCGCTGGGGGGAACTGGGAGGACTGGAAGCGCTGGGAACGCTGGGGGCATGGCGGGGCACTGGGAGAACTGGGGAGCACTGGGAGCGCCGGGCTGGGTGCTGTGGGGGGGGGCACTGGGAGCACTGGGGGGAACTGGGAGCGCTGGGGAAGGGCACTGGGGAAGGACACTGGGGGTAACTGGCAGCACTGGGAGCACTGGGAAGCACTGGGGGTTACTGGGGAGGGCAGTGGGAGAAACTGGGAGTACCGGGAAGGGACACTGGAGGGGGGCACTGGGAGCACTGGGGGAGGGCGCTGAGCCGACAGGGGGCGCTGTAAGCCCGGAGGGGGCGGGGCAGCCGAGGCGCCCCCCTCTGGCCGGCTGCGCGTGACGTCACAACCGCCGCGCGGTGACGTCACAACCGTCCAGCATGGCGGCGGAGGAGGAGGAGGCCCCGGTGCCGCCGCAGAAGCGCTTCTACCGGCAGCGCGCGCACTCCAACCCGCTGGCCGACCACACCCTGCGCTAGTGAGTGCGGGGAAGCGGGACCCACCCGGGAACCGCCCGGGACCGCCGGGACCCGCCCGGGAACCGCCCCGGTAACGGCCGGGCCTGGTCCCGGCAGCCCCGCCACGGCCCCGTGTGGCACCGCCGGTGACCGGGCCGCCCCCCGGAACAGCCCGGGCTGCATCCCCCTCCCTCCCCATCCCCCCTCCCGGTCACACCGACCCTCCCCTCGTGCCCACCCCACCCCCCCGGTGCCCCCGCTGCGCTTCCCGGCCCGGTAACGGCGCCGCGCCGCCCGCAGCCCGGCCCGCCCGCAGGACATGGACTGGGCCTCGCTCTTCCCGAGCTTCTTTCCGCCCGACGCCCCTCCCGGGACACCCCCGGCCCGCGTGGAGTTCGCAGATGTGGGGTGCGGCTACGGGGGGCTGCTGGGTGAGCACGGGGGGAACCGCGGGCCGGGGGCTCGGGATCGGGCAGGGTCGGGGGCTCCGGGGGCTGCTGGGTGAGCACGGGGGGGCTGCGGGCACCGGGGTCTCGGGGGCACCGGGGGCTCGGGAGCCCGGGGAGGAGAAGCCCGGGCAGGGGGCTCGGGGGTCTCGGATGCTCGGGAGCACCGGGGGCGGCCCGGGGCTGCTGGGTGAGCACGGGGGGCACCGCAGACCGGGGGGCACTGGGGGCTCGGGGGTCCCGGGGGGCACCGGGGGAAGCCCGGAGCTGTTGGGTGAGCATGGGGGGCACCGGGGGCTGGGGGTCTCGGTGGTCCCGGGAGTCTCGGAGGTTCCGGGACCGGTCCGAGCCGGGATCTCGGAGGTCCCGGAGGTCCCGGGGCCGGCTCGGGCAGGGGCCTCGGGGGCACCGGGGACGCCGGGGGTTGCTGGGTGAGCATGGGGGGCTGCGGGCCGGGGGCTCAGGGGGCACCAGGGCCGGGCCGGGCCGGGGTCCTGGGGGTCTCGGAGGTTCCCGGGCTGGGGTCCCGGGGGTCCCGGGGGTCTCGAAGGTTCCCGGGCCGGTGCCCCGGGGGTCCCGGAGGTACCCGGGCCGGGGTCCCGGGGGTCTCGGAGGTTCCCGGGCCGGTGCCCCGGGGGTCCCGGGGGTCTCGGAGGTTCCCGGGCCGGTGCCCCGGGGGTCCCGGGGGTCTCGGAGGTTCCCGGGCCGGGGTCCCGGGGGTCTCGGAGGTTCCCGGGCCGGGGTCCCGGGGGTCCCGGGGGTCTGTAACCGTGCCCCCCCGCAGTGGCGCTGGCGGAGCGCTTCCCGCGGACGCTGTCGCTGGGGCTGGAGCTGCGCGGGAAGGTGGCCGCGTTCACCCGGGCGCGGCTCCGGGCGCTGCGGGCGGAGCAGCCCGGCCGCTTCGGTAACGTGGCCTGCCTGCGGGGGAACGCCATGAAACACCTGCCGCACTTCTTCCGGCGCGGCCAGGTGCGACCCCCGCCCCCAGGGACCCCCGGGAACGCACAGGGACCCCCAGAAACACACAGGGACCCCCGGGAACGCACAGGGACCACCAGGAACACACAGAGACCCCCAGAAACGTACAGGGACCCCCAGGAACACACAGGGACCCCCAGGAACGCACAGAGACCCCCCCCAGGAACACACAGGGACCACCAGAAACACACAGAGACCCCCAGGAACACACAGGGACCCCCGGGAACGCACAGGGACCACCAGAAACACACAGAGACCCCTCAGAAACGCACAGAGACCCCCAGAAAACACACAAAGACCCCCAGAAACACACAGGGACCACCAGGAACACACAGAGACCCCCCCCAGGAACACACAGGGACCACCAGGAACACACAGGGACCACCAGGAACACATAGAGACCCCTGGAAACACACAGAGACCCCCAGAAAACACACAGAGACCCCCAGAAACACACAGAGACACCCCCAGGAACGCACAGGGACCCCCAGGAACACACAGGGACCACCAGAAACACACAGAGACCCCCAGGAACGCACAGAGACCCCCGAAAAATCCATAGAGACCCCCAGAAACACACAGAGCCACCCCCAGGAACACACAGGGACCCCCAGGAACACACAGAGACCCCCCCAGAAACACACAGAGACCACCAGAGAGACCCCCAGAAACACACAAGGACCACCAGAAACACACAGAGACCCCCCCAAAAATCCGCAGAGACCACCAGAAACACACAGGGACCCCCGAAAAATCCACAGAGACCCCCAGAAATGCACAGAGACCCCCCCAGAAACACACAAAGACCCCCAGAAACCCCCAGGGACCACCAGAAACACACAGAGACCACCAGAAACACACAAAGACCACCACCCAGACCCCCTAAAACCTCTGTGAGACCCCCACCCACCCCGAGGGACCCCCCAAAAACCCTCAACATCCCCCTGAAATCTCTGTGAGACCCCTGCCCGCCCCGAGAGACCCCCAAAAGGCCACAGAGTCACCCCCCAGCACCCCCTGAAACCTCTGTGAGACCCCCACTCATCCTGAGAGAGGCTCTAGGGGGGCTTGGGGGGGTTCTGGGGGTCTCTGGGGTGGGGGGGTCTCAGGGGGTCTCTGGGGGGGGCTGGGGCGGGGCCAGCCCGGCTCTGACCCCCCCCGTGCCCCCCCAGCTCTCCAAGCTGTTTTTCCTGTTCCCTGACCCCCACTTCAAGCGCACCAAGCACAAGTGGAGAATCATCAGCCCAGCCATGCTGGCCGAGTACGGCTACGTGCTGCGCCCCGGGGTGAGACCCCTGAGACCCCCGGGACCGCCAGCCTGGGACCCCCGGGGTGAGACCCCTGAGACCCCTGCCCCAGGACCCCCGCCCCGAGACCCCCACCCTGGGACCCCCGGGGTGAGACCCCTGCTCTGGGACCCCCGGGACCCCCGGGGTGAGCCCCCCGGGACCCCCAGGATGAGACCCCTGCCCTGGGACCCCTGGGGTGAGACCCCTGAGAGCCCCGGGACCCCCGGGGTGAGACCCCCAGGACCCCCACCCTGAGATCCCCGGGGTGAGCCCCCCGAGACCCCCGGGACCCCCGGGGTGAGACCCCCACCCTGGGACCCCTGGGGTGAGCCCCCCGCCCCAAGACCTCCGCCCTGAGATCCCCGGGGTGAGCCCCCTGCCCTGGGACCCCTGAGACCCCCACCCTGAGCCCCCCTGAGACCTCTGGGGTGAATCCCCTGAGCCCCATGGGGTGAGACCCCCACCCCTGACCCCTCCTGAGACCCACGGGGTGAGACCCCCAGGGTGAGACCCTCATCCCCTGAGACCCCCAGAACCGCCCCAAACCCCCTGGGGCTCCACGGTTGGGATGTCACGGTGTTTTGGGGTGTTTTTGGGGGTCCCACGGTGTTTTTTGGGGGTCCCTTGGTGTTTTCGGGGGTCCCGCGGTGTTTTTGGGGGGGGGTCCCACGGTGTTTTCGGGGGTCCCACGGTGTTTTTGGGGTGCCCAGGGCCTGGTGTACACGGTGACGGACGTGCCCGAGCTGCACCAGTGGATGCTGCAGCATTTTGGGGAGCACCCCCTGTTCGAGCCCCTGCCCCCCGCCCAGCTGGTGAGGGCACTGGGGGGCACTGGGGGGCACTGGGGTTACTGGAGGGGACACTGGGGGGCACTGGGGGGGCACTGGGGGGCACTGGGAGGGCACCTGGGGGTGACTGGGGGGCATTGGGGGGCACTGGGGTTACTGGGGGGGCACTGGGGGGCACCTGGGGGGGCACTGGGGGGCACTGGGGGGCACTGGGGTTACTGGGAGGGCATTGGGGGGGCACTGGGGGCACTGGGGGGGGGCACTGGAGTTACTGGGGGTTATGGGGTGGCACTGGGGTTACTGGGGGGGCTCTGGGGTGACACTGGGGCACAATGAGAAGCCCCCCGGGGCAGCGCGGGGCTGTCCCCGAGGGTGTCCCCGCTGTCCCCGAGGGTGTCCCCGGGGTGTCCCCGGGGTGTCCCCGGTGTCCCCGAGGGTGTCGCTGACCCCCGGTGCCCCCCCCCCCCCCCGCAGGCCGCGGACCCGCTGGTGCCGCTGCTGCCCTCGGTGAGCGAGGAGGGGCAGCGAGCGCAGCGCGCCGGGCGCCCCCCCAGCGCCGCCGTCTTCCGCCGCCGCCCCGACCCCGACCCCGACCCCGACCCCGAGCCCGCCCCGGGGGCGCCCTGAGCCGCGCGGAGGGGCCGGACCCCTCCCTGAGACAGAATTTATTTTGGAATAAAGTCACCAAGTGTCCCCAGGGCTCTGCCCGGTGTCCGCCCCGCCCCGGCTCCGTGCCGGGAATCGCCGCTTCCAGCCCCAAATCCTGCCTCAGTTTCCCCGCAGCCGGTCCCTGCCTCAGTTTCCCCATCACAGAAACCCCCCCCGGGAGGGGGGTGACGGTGCCATCCCCCCCCCCCAGCACGGCCCGGGGGCTTTCCAGCGGCCCCGCTGGTGCAAGGCGGGAATTCCCGAATTCCCGGGGCTCGGGAGGGGCGGCGGCGGCCGCGTGTGACCCCCCCCCCACCCCCGACAAGGGGGGCTGGGGTGGGAGCAGCCCCTCCCCCCCCGTCCCCTCCCGCCGTGGGAACGGGCACCCCCCCCAAACCCCCCAAAATGAGCGGTTTGGGGGGGGCGGGGGTGTCACCGGGGGGGGATTTGGGGTCCCGGTGTCACCGAGAGGGGGTTTGGGGGTCCCTGTGGGTGTCACCCGGGGGTCCCGGTGCCACCGGGGGGGCGGGGTTGGGGGTCCCTGTGGGTGTCACCCGGGGGTCCCGATGTCACCGGGGGGGTTTGGGGGTCCCGGTGTCACCGGGGGGGGTTTGGGGGTCCCCGTGTCACTGGGGGGGATTTGGGGTCCCTGTGTCACCGGGGCGGGGTTCGGGTCCCGGTGCCACCGGAGGGGTTTGGGGGTCCCGGTGTCACGGGGGGGGATTTGGGGTCCCTGTGTCACCGGGGCGGGGTTCGGGTCCCGGTGTCACGGGGGGGGTTTGGGGTCTCTGTGCCACCGGGGGGGGGATTTGGGGGTCCCGATGTCACCGGGGGGGATTCGGGGGTTTGGGGGTTTGGGGTCGGGGCCGTGCGCGCCCCCGGTTCTGCCCTGGCGAGGGCGCGCCCTGGGGGCGGGGCCTCAGAGCCGCCCGCGCCGCGCTCTGATTGGCCCGAGCCGCCCGCTATGCAAATGAACCCGAGGGGGGCGGGCCGGTCTCGCAGCGGGGGGCGGGGCTTGGCTCCCACTTTGGCCATATGGGGCGTGGTCAACGCGAAAGGGGGCGTGTCTCCCGCCGAGGGGGCGGGGCCTGCTGGCTGCAGGTGGGCTCTATAAAGCCCCGGCCCGGGGCGCCCCCCGCAGTCGCGGCTCGGCCCCGCCACCCCCCCCGTGTCCCCCCCGTGTCCCCCGCGGGTCCCGCATCCCCCGGTGTCACCGCTGTCCCCCCCGGTGCCCCGCCATGCCCCCCAGCCTGCGCCTGCCCGCCCGGGCCGCTCTGCTGTCCCCCTCCCCTCCCCAGCCGGGGGTCTCCGGGGGTCCCCCGGTCCCCCCCGCCGCCTCCCCGCCGCCCCGCGCCCCACAGCCCCGCGGAGCCCCGCGCCCCCGCGGCCTGGCCGAGATGCCGGGGCCGAACTCCGCCGCCTTCATCTTCGAGCTGCTGTGCCGGGGAGGGGTGCGGAGGCTGCACGAGATGCAGGTAAATGGGGCTGGGGGCGCCGGGGAAGGCCCGGGGGGGATCTCTGACCCGCGGTTTGCAGGAGGCTGCGGGACCCCATCCCCATTATGGAGCCTGGGGGCGGCGATCCTGTGACCCCGGTGTCACCCCAGGGCCACTGGTGTCACCCCAGGGCCACCACCCCGGCTCTCGGAGGGGTCGGGGGGCACCGCGACCCTCCCAGCCGGGGGGGGGACACTGACCTCTGCCCCCAGGACAGGCGGGGCTGGTGCCGCCCCCCCCGCTCCGCTCCCCGGGGCTGGGACGGGCTCGGGGGGCGCCGGGACCGGGCGGGGACGGAGCAGCGGCGGCACCGGGGACGGGGTGACCCCCTGGGCGGGGGGGGCACAGAGGGACAGGGCCACCCCCGGGTCACCCCCGGGGGGTCACAGCGGGTCCGGGACCACAGCACCTCCCCCCTCTGTGCTGCAGCTGCACCCCGTGACCCCCCCGGTGACCCCGAGCCCCCCTTACCCAGCCTGGGCGCCGGTCCCGGTGCAGGGCGGTGTCGGGGGGGGCTCTTTGGGCCGGTCCCTCCTCGGTCCCGGTTCGGGCCAGGGTGACCCTCCCGCCGTGTCCCGGTTCGGCCCGGTGTGACCCCCCGTCCGGTCCCGGTTCGGGCCAGGGTGACCCCCCCGCCCGGTCCCGGTTCGGGCCAGGGTGACCCCCCCCGCCGTGTCCCGGTTCGGGCCAGGGTGACCCTCCCGCCCGGTCCCGGTTCGGGCCGGTGTGACCCCACCCGGTCCCGGTTCGGCCCGGTGTGACCCCCCCCGCCGTGTCCCGGTTCGGGCCGGTGTGACCCCGCCCGGTCCCGATTCGGGCCGGTGTGACCCCACCCGGTCCCGGTTCGGGCCAGAGTGACCCCCCCCGCCCGGTCCCGGTTCGGCCCGGTGTGACCCCCTCCACCCGGTCCCGGTTCGGCCCGGTGTGACCCCCCCGCCGTGTCCCCCCCCGCCAGGTTCACGGCCGGTCCCGGTTCGGGCCAGAGTGAACCTCCCGCCGTGTCCCGGTTCGGGCCAGGGTGACCCCGCCCGGTCCTGGTTCGGGCCGGTGTGACCCCGCCCGGTCCTGGTTCGGCCCGGTGTGACCCCCCCCGCCCGGTCCCGGTTCGGGCCGGTGTGACCCCCCCGCCGTGTCCCCCCCCCGCCAGGTTCACGGCCGGTCCCGGTTCGGGCCGCTCTGGAAGGCCCGGTTCGGCCCGGTGCTGACGGTGCACGTGGCCGAACCGGCGCTGGTGGCCCAGGTGCTGCGGCAGGAGGGGCCCGAGCCCCGCCGCGCCCTCAGCTGCCCCTGGAAGGAGCACCGGAGCCTCCGGGGGGTGCCGGGGGGGCTCCTCACCCTGTGAGTGCCCGGAGGGGGGGCTGGGGGTGCCGGGGGGACCCCAAAAAGGGGCTGGGGGCTGCTGGGGGGGGGGCTGGGAGGTGCCCAGGGGGGTCTTTGGAGCCTGGGGGGGCTGGGGGCTGCAGGGGGGGTCACACTGAGGGGGGGGGTTGGGGTGAGCTGGGGGGGTCCGTGCCCCCCCAGGGGCTCCCCCCCGCCCCCCGCCCCCCACACCCGTTCCGGGAAGGGCCCGTGGGGTGCGGGGGGGGGCCCCCCCCGGGGTGACTCAGGAGTGATTCAGCGCCCCCCTCCCCCCACCCCCCCTCCTGCCCCCCCCCTCCCCGCCCCCCACACCCCCACGCAGGATGTGAGTAACTGCCCGGGGGGGGCCCGGCCCCGGCGTGGGCAGGGGGAGGGACCCCGAACCCCCACGGGTGTCCTGAGTGCACCTGGGGGGTTGGGGGGGGGGGCGTGTCCTCCGTGTCCCCCCTGTGTCCCCCCTGTGTCCCCTGACCCCCACCCCGTGTGTCCCTGACCCCCACCCGTGTCCCTGTCCCTCACCCTCTGTGTCCCCTGTCCCCCCCATCCCCCCAGTCCCTGTCCCCCCCTTCCCGTGTCCCCTCCCTGCCCGGTGTCACCCGTGTCCCCACCCCCCACCCCTCCCTGTCCCTCTGGGGACGCGGGGACACCAAGGGGACACCACGGGGACACCAGGACATCGTATGGGGACACGGGGACAGGGGGGTCATGGGGGACACCACGGGGACATCCCACGGGGACACCAAGGGGACACAGGGCCGTCCCACGGGGACACCAGGGCATCATTTGGGGACACGGGGGACAGGGGGGGGCCACCACGGGGACATCCCACGGGGACATGGGGTCTGTCCCACGGCCACGGGGACCCTCCTGCTCACCTCCTGCTGAGGGGACACGGGGGGCACACGGGGACACAGAGGGGACACAGAGGGGACACCCCGCACCCCCCGCCGTGTCCCCTGTCCCCGGTCACGCGTGTCCGTGTCCCCAGGGAGGGCGAGGCGTGGCGGGGCCCGCGGCGGCTGCTGGCGCGGGGGCTGCTGCGCCCGGGGGCGGCCGAAGCCTTCGCGGGGCCCGTGGCCACCGCCGTGGCCGAGCTGGTGGCCCGGCTGGGGCGGCTGCGGCGGCGGCACCCGCGGGGGCTCGTCCCGGACATCGGCACCGAGTTCAACCGCTTCGGCCTGGAGGGTGAGGGCGGGGGACCCCGAAAATGGGGTGGGGGGCCCGAAAATGGGGTGGGGGGGCCCTGAAAATGGGGTAGGGGGACCCGAAAATGGGGTGGGGGGCCCCGAAAGGGGATGGGGGGCCCCGAAAATGGGGTGGGGGGCACCGAAAATGGGGTGGGGGACCCCGAAAGGGGGTGGGGGGCCCGAAAATGGGGTGGGGGGACCCGAAAATGGGGTGGGGGGCCCCGAAAATGGGGTGAGGGGGCCCGAAAATGGGGTGGGGGGCCCCGAAAGGGGATGGGGGGCCCCGAAAATGGGGTGGGGGGCACCGAAAATGGGGTGGGGGGCCCCGAAAGGGGGTGGGAGGCCCCAAAAAATGGGATGGGGCACCTCAAAAATAGGGATGGGACGCCCGAAAAATGGGATGGGGTGCCCCAAAAATGGAATGGGGGACCCCGAAAATGGGGTGGGGGGCACCGAAATGGGGATGGGGTGCCCCAAAAATGGGATGGGGCACCTCAAAGGGAGATGGGGTGTCCCAAAATGGGGATGGGGTGCCCCGAAAGGGGGTGGGGTGCCCCAAAGGGCTCTGAGCCCCCCCACCCTGGAGCCCCCCCATAGGGCACCCCGGGTCTCCTTTCGCCCCCAGGTCCCCCACCAGGACTCCCTGTGGCCCCATCCAGGGCACCTTCTGTCCCCCAGTGTCCCCAGGGACTCCTGGATCCCCCCTCGGTGTCCCCATGACCCCAGGGGGATGGGGACGGGGACATTTGACCCATGGCCCCAGTGTCCCCATGACCCCAGTGTCCCCATGACCCCAATGCCACCATGGCCTCAGTGTCACCATGGCCCCAGGGTGTCCCCCATGTACCCCATGTCCCCATTGTCCCCCCATTCCCAGGGTCCCCACATTCCCAGTGTCCCCATGACCCCAATGCCACCATGACCCCAGTGTCCCCATGGCCCCAGTGTCCCCATGGCCCCAGGGGGATGGGGACAGGGACATGTGCCCCCCATTCCCGGTGTCCCCCCATTCCCAGTGTCCCCCAATGTCCCCGAATGTCCCCGAATGTCCCCGAATGTCCCCGAATGTCCCCGCAGCCATCTCCTGGGTGCTGTTCTCCTCGCGCCTGGGCTGCCTGGGGGAGCCGGGCGAGGCCAGCGAGGCCGTGCTGCGCTGCGTGGGGGCGGTGCTGGCGCTGACCCTGGTGACAATGGCGCTGCCACGGCCCCTCCTGCGCCTGGTCCCCGCGCCCTGGGACGCCTTCTGCCGCGCCTGGGACCAGCTCTTCGCCTTCGGTGAGGGGACACCGGGACACGGGGGGACACCAGGACATTGTATGGGGACATGGGGACAGGGGAGTCATGGGAGACACCATGGGGACATCCCAGGGCATCATATGGGGACATTGGGGTCGTGGGGGACACCATGGGGACATCATGGGGACATCATGGGGACATCCCAGGGCATCATATGGGGACTTGGGGACAGGGGGTTTATGGGGGACACTGTGGGGACACCATGGGGACCTCCCATGAGGACACGGGACCATCCCATGGGGGCACCAGGACATCGTATGTGGACATTGGGGTCATGGGGGACACCATGGGGACACCAGGACATTGTATGGGGACACGGGGACAGAGGGGTCATGGCTGACACCATGGGGACATCATGGGGACCTCCTGTGGGGACATGGGGCCATCCCACAGGGACACCAGGACATCATGTAGGGACAGGGGGGTCATGGGGACATCCCATGGGGACACGGGGACAGGGGAACATGGGCACACCATGGGGACCTCCCGTGGGGACATGGGGCTGTCCCACGGGGACACCAGGGCATCGTATGGGGACACAGGAACATCCCATGGGGACATAGGGACATGCCATGGGGACACCAGGACATCATATGGGGACACGGGGACAGGGGGGTCACGGAGGACACCAGAGACTCTGCAGACACAGGGACACCAGGCACATTGGGGACATAGGGACACCAGCGACCCTGGGACCACCTTGACCCCAGCGGTGGCGTCCCCACCGGCGATGACCCCGAGCGCAGGCGGTGGCGCTGACGCGGCGTTGTCATTGTCCCCAGCCAAAGGCCAGGTGGACCGGCGCGTGGCCGAGGTGGCGGCGCGGGGCCCGCTGCCCGCGGGGGACACGTGTGTCACCGACCTGCTGGCCCGGGAGCGCGTCCCCGTCGGCAGCATCTACGGCAACGTCACCGAGCTGCTGCTGGCCGGGGTGGACACGGTGAGGGCGGCGGGGGTGACACCGGCGTGTCCCCGCTGTCACTGCGGGGTTGTCACCCGTGCCACCACCGTGTCCCCTGTGTCCCCAGGTGGCCAGCACGCTGGCCTGGAGCCTCTACGAGCTGGCGCGGAACCCGGGGGCGCAGGCGGCGCTGCACCGCGAGCTGGCGGCTGCCGCGGCCACCAGCGGTGTCACCGAGGGTGGCAGTGCCACCGGCAGGGGTGACAGTGCCAGCAGCAGGGGTGACAACAGCGCTGCTGCCACCGCCGCTGCGCTGGGACGGCTGCCGCTGCTGCGGGCCGTGGTGAAGGAGACCCTGAGGTGACAGGGACACGGGGGGGGGACACGGGGATGGGGACAGGGATGGGGACACAGACAGGGACACGGGGTTGGGGACAGGGATGGGGACACGGAAATGGGGACACAGACAGGGACACGGCGGGGGGACAGCAGGAGGCGGGGATGGGGGACACGGGGACGGGGGAGAGGGGTTGGGATGTGGGGACAGGAGCTCAGAGGGGTGCGGGGATGGGGACATGGAAATGGGGACAGGGATGGGGACACAGGGATGGGGACACAGACAGGGACACGGGGAGGGGACACAGACATGGGGACAGGGATGGGGACACAGACATGGGGACACAGACAGGGACACGGGGTTGGGGACAGGGACGGGGACACGGGGTTGGGGACAGGGATGGGGACACGGGGTTGGGGACATGCACACAGGGGTGAGGGACACGGGGAAGGGGGAGAGGGTTTGGGATGTGGGGACAGGAGCAGAGAGGGACGCAGGATGGGGACACGTGGAGACAGAGATGGGGACACAGGGACACAGAAATGGGGACACGGGGACAAGGGGGGGACAGCAGGAGGTGGGGGTGGCTGAAGGCGGGGACAGGGATGGGGACAGGGAGGCGACACCCGCGCGCCCTCCCCCGTAGGCTCTACCCCGTCATCCCGGCCAACGCCCGCGTCGTCCCCGACTGCGACATCCGCCTCGGCGACTACCTGGTGCCGCGCCAGGTGAGCCGGGGGGAGCCCCGAGGTGTCCCCGGGTGTCCCCGAGGTGTCCCCGGGGTGTCCCCGAGGCGTCCCCGTGGTGTCCCCGCTGAGCCCGGGGTGTCTCCGAGGTGTCCCCGAGGTGTCCCCGAGGTGTCCCCGCTGAGCCCGGGGTGTCCCCGAGGTGTCCCCGAGGTGTCCCCGCTGCCCGAGGTGTCCCTGGGGTGTCCCCGGGGTGTCCCTGAGGTGTCCCCGCTGAGCCCGGTGTGTCCCGCGGTGTCCCCGCGGTGTCCCCGCTGAGCCCCGCTGTCCCCGCAGACCCTCATCACCCTCTGCCATTACGCCACCTCCCGCGACGGCCGCTTCTTCCCGGCGCCCGACGCCTTCCGCCCGGAGCGCTGGCTGCGCCGCGGGGACAGCGGTGACACGGCTGGGGACACCCCCGGGGACACCCCCGGGGACACCCCCGGCCCCAGGCACCCCTTCGCCTCCCTGCCCTTCGGCCTCGGGCCCCGCAGCTGCGTCGGGCGCCGCTTGGCCGAGCTGCAGCTGCACATGGCGCTGGCACAGGTGGGTGTCCCCCTGTCCCTGTGTCCCTGTGTCCCTGTGTCCCCCTGTCCCCGTGTCCCTGTGTCCCTGTGTCCCTGTGTCCCCATGACCCTGTGTCCCCGTGTCCCTGTGATGTCCCCACGGTGTCCCCACGGTGTCACCCCCCCGTCCCTGCCCCCCCCCAGATCCTGCTGCGTTTCGAGGTGAGGCCGGAGCCCGGGGGGGGCCGCGTGCCCCCCATGACCCGCACGCTGCTGGCCCCCGGCGCCCCCATCGGCCTGCGCTTCCTGGAGCGGTGACACCGGGGACGTGGGGACACCGAGGACACCGGGGACCTGGGGACACCAGGGACATGGGGACACCGGGGACACCGGGGACACCGGGGACCTGGGGACCTGGGGACACCGGGGACACCAGAGACTCTTGGAGACACTGGGGACATTGGGGACATGGGGACACCAAGGACACTGGGGACACCAGAGACTCTGGAGTCACAGAGACACTGGGGACCTGGGGACACCGGGGACACCAGAGACTCTGGAGACACAGGGACATTGGGGACATCAGGGACACTGGGGACACCGAGGACACTGGGGACACCGAAGACTCTGCAGATATGGGGACTTTGGGGACATGGGGACACCAGTGACACTGGGGACACCAAGGACACTGAGGACACCAGAGACCCTTGGAGACACTGGGGACATTGGGGACATCGGGGACACCAAGGCCACCTTGACCCCAGTGCTGACGTCACCACCAGCGATGACCCTGAGCCCAGAGGTGGCCTTGACCCCACAGCGTCCCCAACACCACCAGGTGTCCCTGAACCTGGGGGTGGCCCTGGCTCCGTGGGTGACCCCCCGGCCCCGGTGACCCCGCAGTGACCCCACAGTGACCCCACAGTGACCCCACAGTGACAGTGACCTCACGGGGGTCCTGACCCCGGCAGTGTCACGACCCCTTTGACCCCAAAGGTGTCCCCAGCCCCAACCTTGGTGGCCTTGGTGGCTCCTTGGGGACCTCGCGGTGCCCCCGGCGGGATTTTTGGGTTCGTTTCTTTATTTATTGCCCAATAAATTCGGGGATTTTTGGGATAAATTTGGGGATTTTTGGGTTCGTTTCTTTATTTACTGCCCAATAAATTTGGGGATTTTTGGGATGAATTTGGGGATTTTTGGGTTCTTTTCTTCATTTATTGCCCAATAAATTTGAAAATTTTTGGGTTCATTTCTTCATTTGTTGCCCAGTAAATTTGGGGATTTTTGGGATAAATTTGGGGATTTTGGGGTTCATTTCTTCATTTACTGCCCAATAAATTCAGGGATTTTTGGGATAAATTTGGGGATTTTTGGGTTCCTTTCTCCATTTGTTGCCCAATAAATTCGGGGATTTTTGGGATAAATTTGGGGATTTTTTGGTTCCTTTCTCCATTTGTTGCCCAATAAATTTGGGGATTTTTGGGATAAATTTGGGGATTTTGGGGATAAATTTGGGGATTTTTGGGTTCTTTTCTTCATTTATTGCCCAATAAATTCGGGGATTTTTGGGATAAATTTGGGGATTTTTGGGTTCCTTTCTCCATTTCGGGGATTTCGGCGCTGCCGGAGCCGCGCTCTCCCCTCCCCCCCCCCCACGTGACTCACCCCTCCCCCCCCAGGTGTGCTGCGGATGGGGGGGGGGGAGCCCCGCCCCCACCTGCCCAGGTGTGCCCGGGGGGGGGGGTGGGGCTCAAAGAGACCCCCAAAGTGGGGGAGGGGGTGATGGGTGGCACCGGGGGGGAGGGGTTTGGAACCCCCGGGGGGGGGTGGGGGAGGGGCTCTGACGTCAGCAGAGGGGACTCTGGACCCTGCGGGGACCCGGGGGCAGCCGAGCGTGGTGACCCCCCCGCCCCGCCCCCCCGAGGGGAGGGAGCGACCAGGTGAGGGGGGGGGCGGGGCTCACCTGGGCACCCCAAAAACACCTCCCGGGACCCCCCCATGGGGATTTGGGGAGGGGGGGTGAGGGGACCCCCCCCCAGGGATATCAAGACTGGATTTGGGGTGACCCCCCCAAAAAAAAACACCTCCCTGAACCCCCCCATGGGGATTTGGGGGGTGGGGTGTCCCCCCCACCCCAAATTGTGTGTCCTGTGTCACTGAGGGGGGGGGGTCACTGCTCCTCGAGGGGGGGGGAGACCCCCCAAAATAACCCCCCCCCAAAATGATCCCCCCCCAAAATGACCCACCCCAAAATGACCCCCCCCAAAATGAGCCCCCCCCCAAATGACCCCCCCCCCCCCAAATGCCCCCGAGCCGTGCTCAGTGTTGTTTGTTTATTGGGGGAGGGGGGGGACACGGTGACCCCCCCCCCCCCCCCAAATCGAGTCTGGGGGGGGTGGGGGGGGGGGTCACTGGTCCCAAAACCAGTTCAGACCAGTTGGGATGGGGGGGGGGTGGGGGGGGGCGCTGCTGGATTTGGGGAGCTCACGACCCCCCCCCCCCCAACCCCCCCCCCAGCCCCCCCAATGCCCACGGGGGGGGGGAGGGGCACCTCCCATTTTGAGGGGGGGTCGCTCTGGGGGGGGGTCCTGCCCCCCCAGTACAAACCAGTTTGGGCGAGCTCAAACCGAAACTGGGGTGGGGGGGGATTCTGCTTTGGGGGGTGGGGGGGGGGTCACCCCATGATTTTTTTTTGGGGGGGGGTGGGGGGCGTGTCCTTGCCCCCCCCTCCCCCCCCCCCAGTGCTTCATGCGGCTGCGGGGGGGGGGGCAGCTGGTCAGCAGCTGGGGAGGGGTCCTGGACCCCCCAAAAATGGGTGTGACCCCTCCCCAGAGGGGCTGTGGGGGTCCCCCCAAGGCCCCCCCCCCACCCCAGGGACCCCCCCCCCGCTATAGGAAGGCGCCGGGGTTGGCCCGGGGGTCCCGCTGGTTCCGGAAGCGCAGAGCGAGCCAGACCCCCAACACCTGCCAGGGCACGGGGGGGGCTGGGGGGGCGGCTGGACCCCCAAACATCCCCCCGGGACCCCCAAAGACCCCCCCGGGAACCCCAAAACACCCCTGGGACCCCCAAAACCCCCCCCAAACCCCCCCGGGACCCCCAAAACACCCCCCGGGACCCCCAAACCCCCCCAGGACCCCCCCAAAACACCCCCGGGACCCCCCCAAAACATCCCTGGGACCCCCCCAAACATCCCCAAACACCCCCCCGGGACCCCCAAAAACCCCCCCGGGAACCCCAAAATCCCCCTGAAACACCCCCAAAACACCCCCGGGACCCCCCAAAACAGCCCCGGGACCCCCCAAAACAGCCCCGGGACCCCCCAAACACCCCCAAAACACCCCCGGGACCCCCCCAGACCCCCAGGGATCCCCTAAACCCCCCCCAGGACCCCCAAACCTCCCCGGGACCCCCCCAAAACACCCCCGGGACCCCCCCCAAAACCCCCCCGGGACCCCCCAGAACACCCCCGGGACCCCCCAAAACACCCCTGGGACCCCCCCCAAACACCCCTGGGACCCCCCCAAAACACCCCCGGGACCCCCCCAAAACACCCCCGGGACCCCCCAGAACACCCCCCCGGGACCCCCAAAACCCCCCCGGGACCCCCCAAAACACCCCTGGGACCCCCCCAAAACACCCCTGGGACCCCCCCAGCCCCCAGGGATCCCCTAACCCCCCCCCCCAGTACACCCAAAACCACCCTGGGATCCCCAAAATCCCCCCGGGACCCCCAGAACACCCCTGGGACCCCCCCAAACCCCCCCGGGACCCCCCCAGAACACCCCCGGGACCCCCAGAACCCATCCCCCAATCCCGGGGGGGGGCACAGGGAAGCCCCCAGCCCCACAAAGGGGCACTGAGGGTTTTTTTTTGGGGGGGGGGGGATTTTGGGGGTCCCAGGGTTTTTTTGGGGGGGGGTCTCTGCCCGATTTTGGGGTCCCCCCCCCCCGTACCTCGGTGAAGCTGAAGAAGAGCCCGACCCCCCCCAAAATCTTCAGCGCCTGCTCCGAGTGCTGCAGCAGTTGGGGGGCGCAGGGGGGGCACGGGGGGAGCCCCCCCGGGGGGAACTGGCACCTCTGGGGGGGGGGAAATGGGGGGGTCAGGGGGGGGTCCCCAAACCCTGGGGTGGGGGCGGGGGGGGGGGGCATTGCAGCCCCTCCTGGGGGGGTCCTGGGAGGGTTTTGGGGGTCCCAGGGGGGGCTTGGGGGGTCCCAGGGGGGGTCCTGGGGAGGTTTGGGGGGTCCCAGGGGGGGTTTGGAGGGTCCTGGGGGGGTCCCGAGGGGATTTTGGGGGTCCCAGGGGGGTTTGGGGGTCCCAAGGGGGTCCTGGGGGGGTCCTGGGGAGGTTTGGGGGGTCCCAAGGGGGGTTTGGGGGGTCCTGGGGGGGGTCCCGAGGGGATTTTTGGGGGTCCCAGGGGGGGTTTGGGGGGTCCTGGGGGGGTCCTGGGGAGGTTTGGGGGGTCCCAGGGGGGGTTTGGAGGGTCCTGGGGGGGTCCCGAGGGGATTTTGGGGGTCCCAGGGGGGTTTGGGGGTCCCAAGGGGGTCCTGGGGGGGTCCTGGGGAGGTTTGGGGGGTCCCAAGGGGGGTTTGGGGGGTCCTGGGGGGGGTCCCGAGGGGATTTTTGGGGGTCCCAGGGGGGGTTTGGGGGGTCCTGGGGTGGTCTTAGGAGGGTTTAGGGGGGGGGTCTCCAAACCCCAGGGTGGGGGGGGCATTAGAGCCACTCCTGGGGGGGTCCCGGGGGTGTTTGGGGGGGGTCCTGGGGGGGGGTTGGGGGTCCCAGGGGAGTTTTTGGGGTCCCAGGGGGGGTTTGGGGGGGGTCAGGGGGTCTCCAAACCCCAGAGTTGGGGAGGGGGGGGGAGCATTGCAGCACATCCAGGGGGGTCCCCAAATCCCCCTCCCCCCACCCCAAATCCCACCCCAACTCCCCCCTCCCCCCCGAAGCCCCCAGACTCCCCCGGGGGGTCCCCAAATCCCACCCCCCACCCCAAATCCATCCTCCCCCCACCACCCCAACCCCCCCCCGCAGCCCCCAGACTCACCGCGGGGCAGTTGGGGGGCTCCCTGCTGGGGGGGGGGCTCAGGGGGGGGGTCCCGGGGGGCTCCCCCAGGCCGCAGCAGCCCAGGCGCCGCTGCAGCTCCCCCCGCGCCCCCCCGCTCAGCAGCGGCCAGGCCGAGCGCAGCAGCCGCTCCTGGGGGGGGGGACCCCAAAATCTGTCAGTGCCCCCCCAAAAAAACCCCCCTGGGACCCCCAGAACCCCCCCCACAAAGAAACCATCGATGCCCCCCCAAATCTCCCCCAAAAACCCAGCAGTGCCCCCCCCCCCAAACTCCTGGGACCCCAAAAACCGCCCCCCAAAAACCCATCAGTGTCCCCCCCCAAAAAATCTGTCAGTGTCCCGCCCAAAAAAAAACCCTGGGACCCCCAAAACTCCCTGGGACCCTCAACCCCCTCCCCAAAAACCCAGGGTCCCGGGGAGTTTTGAGGGGGTCCCGGGGGGGTCCCAGGGGGTTTGGGGGGGGGGTCCCAGGGGGGGTTTGGGGATCCCAGGGAGTTTTAGGGGGTCCCGTGGGGGTCCCAGGGTGGTTCAGGGGGTCCCGGGGGGGTCCCGGGGGAGGTTTTGGGGGTCCTGGGGGTTTCAGGGGGTCCCAGGGGGGTATTTGGGGGTCCCGTAGGGGTCCCGTGGGGGGTATTTGGGGGTCCCAGGGTGGTTCAGGGGGTCCCGGGGGGGTATTTGGGGGTCCCAGGGGGGGTTTTGGGGGTCCCAGGGTGGTTCAGGGGGTCCCAGGGGGGTCCCGGGGGTCCCGGGGGGGTATTTGGGGGTCCCAGGGTGGTTCAGGGGGTCCCAGGGGGGTCCCGGGGGGTATTTGGGGGTCCCGTACCCACCTGAGCCCCCCGGCCCAGCGCGAGGCAGGCGCAGGACACGCCCAGCTGGCACAGGAACACCAGGCCCAGGATCAGCACGTACTGGGGGGGGTGTCAAGGGGGGGCCACACACACAGAGACCCCCCCCAAAACCCCCCAAAACCCCCCCGGGACCCTCCCCACACCCAGAGCCCCGGCAGCTGTGGGGGAGGGGTTCAGAGCCCCCCCCTGAAGGGTTTTTAGGAGCTGGGGGGGGCGGGGGTTGGGACATTGTGGGGGGAGTTTGGGGACACAGGGGAGGGGGTGGCAGCCCCGGCGGGGGGTCAGGGACACCCAGGGGGGCTTTGGGGACACCCAGGGAGCATTGGGGACACTGCCAGGGGGTCCCAAGGACATCCCCCGGGGTGTTGGGGACACCCGGGGGGGTTTGGGGACATTGCCAGGGGTCCCAGGGACACCCACAGAGGGTCTGGGGACACCGCCGGGGACACCCAGGGGTGTGAGGGACATCACGGGCGGGGGCTGGGGACACTGCCAGGGACATCCAGGGGGTTTGGGGACACCCAGAGAGCATTGGGGACACTGCCAGGGGTCCCAGGGAGACCCACAGGGGGTCTGGGGACACTGCTGGGGACACCCAGGGGGGGTTTGGGGGCACCCAGGAGTGCAAGGGACATCAGAGGGGGTGTTGGGGACCTTGCCAGGGACATCCAAGGGGTCTGGGGACACTGCCAGGGGGTCCCAAGGACATCCAGGGGGAGTTTGGGGACATCCAGGGGGTGCTGGGGACACCGCCAGGGGTGCCAGGGACACCCAGGGAGCATTAGGGACACTGCCAGGGACACCCAGGGCGGGTTTGGGGACACCCAGGGAGCATTAGGGACACTGCCAGGGACACCCAGAAGATCTGGGGACACTGCCAGGGGTCCCAGGGTCACCCACAGGGGGTCTGGGGACACCGCCGGGGACACCCAGGGGGGGTTTGGGGACACCCAGGGATCCCAGGGTCACCCAGGGAACATTGGGGACACTGCCAGGGACACCCAGGGGGGGCTTTGGGAAACTTTCAGGGGTCCCAGGGACATCTCAGGGGGGTGCTGGGGACACTGCCAGGGGTGGCAGGGTCACCCACAGAGGGTCTGGGGACAGTCGGGGACACCCAGGGGGGGTTTGGGGACATCCAGGGGTGCCAGGGTCACCCAGGGAGCATTGGGGACACTGCCAGGGGGTCCCAAGGACATGCAGGGGGTGCTGGGGACACTGCCAGGGACACCCAGGGGGTTTTGGGGACACCCAAGGGGGGTTTGGGGACACTCAGGGAGCATTGGGGACACTGCCAGGGACATCCAGGTGATTTGGGGACATTGCCAGGGGTCCCAGGGACACCCACAGAGGGTCTGGGGACACCGCCGGGGACACCCAGGGGGGGCTTGGGGACACCCAGGAGTGCAAGGGACATCAGAGGGGGTGTTGGGGACCTTGCCAGGGACATCCAAGGGGTCTGGGGACACTGCCAGGGGGTCCCAAGGACATCCAGGGTGGGTTTGGGGACATCCAGGGGGTGCTGGGGACACTGCCAGGGGTGCCAGGGTCACCCAGGGAGCACTGGGGACACTGCCAGGGACACCCAGGTGATTTGGGGACATTGCCAGGGGTGCCAGGGTCACCCACAGAGGGTCTGGGGACACTGCCAGGGACATCCAGGGGGGGTTTGGGGACACCCAGGGGGGGCTTTGGGAAACTTTCAGGGGTCCCAGGGACATCTCAGGGTGCTTTGGGGACACCCAGGGGTGCCAGGGTCACCCAGGGAGCATTGGGGACACTGCCAGGGGTGCCAGGGACACCCACAGGGGGTCTGGGGACACCGCTGGGCACACCCAGGGGGGGCTTTGGGGACACCCAGGGCAGGTTTGGGGACATCCAGGGGTCCCAGGGTCACCCAGGGAGCATTGGGGACACTGCCAGGGACACCCAGGGGTGCTTAGGGGACACCCAGGGGGGGCTTTGGGAAACTTTCAGGGGTCCCAGGGACATCTCGGGTTGCGCTGGGGACATCCAGGGGTGTTGGGGACACTGCCAGGGGTGCCAGGGTCACCCACAGAGGGTCTGGGGACATTGCCAGGGGTCCCAAGGACATCCAGGGCAGGTTTGGGGACACCCAGGGGGGGTTTGGGTGGGCTCTGGGGACAAGGGGACGAGAAGCCAGCAGCACCCGGTGCCCCCCCCAGTCCCGGTGCCCCCCCCGGTCCCGGTGCCCCCCCGGGTGCCCCCCCGGTGCCCCCCGGTGCCCCCCGGTGCCGGTGCCCCCCCAGTGCCCCCCGGTGCCCCCCCCCGGTCCCGGTTCCCCCCCGGTGCCCCCCCGGTGCCCCCCCCGGTGTCCCCCCGTGCCCCCCGATGCCCCCCCGGTGCCCCCCGGTGCCCCCCGCCGCAGGATACGAAGAAGAGCAGCACCTGGTGGTGCCGCAGGGCCCCGAGCAGCCCCAGCGCGGCGATCAGCAGGAGGAAGACTCCGACGGCGAAGGCTCCCCCCAGCAGCGGGGGGCTGGAGCCCCCCCCCCAGGGCCCGCGCCCAGCCCGCCACGGCCAGCAGCAGGACCGCCACCAGCTGGGGGGGGACAGCGGCGGGGGGCACCGGGACCCCCCCGGGGACAGGGTCAGGGGGCACCGGGACCCCCCGGGACCTCCCTGGGCACCGGGACCGGCTCCCGGGCACCGGGTCAGGGGGCACCGGGAACCCCCCCGGGCACCGGGAACCCCCCCGGGACCCCCCCGAGCACCGGGTTAGGGGGGCACAGGGTCGGAGGGGCACCGGGACCCCCCCGGGGACAGGGTCAGGGGGCACCGGGACCCCCCCGGGACCCCACCGGGCACCGGGTCAGGGGGGGCACCGGGTCAGGGGGGCACCGGGACCCCCACCCCGAGCACCGGGATCCCACCCCGGGACCCCCCTGGGCACTGGGACCCACCCCGGGACCCCCAGAGCACCGGGACCCACTCCGGGACCCCCGCGGGCACCGGGACCCCCCCCAGGACAGCCCCCCCGGGCACCGGGTCAGGGGGGCACCGGGACCACCCCCCCCACCCCGGGCACTGGGACCACCCCCCCCTCATATCCCCGGGGGTGTTTTTGGGGGTCCCCAGGGTGATGCGGGATGTGCCCCCCCCGCTGATGAGGATTTGGGGGGGATGGAGGGGGGGGTATGTGTGACCTTTGACCTTCCTGTGGTTTTGGGGAGTCCCCGGACCCCCCTCCCGAGCCCCCCCCGCCCTGTCCAGCCACACCCTTTAAGGGGGAGTCCCAGAGCCCCTCGCCACCCCCAGAGCGGGGGGGTCCCAGCAGCCCCCCCCTCCCCTCCCAGGTTTGGGGACCCCCAACCCCCCCCCAGGGAGGGACCCCCCCCCCCCCCCAGCGCCCCACGACCCCAAACCGGGAGGGCGCCCCCCCGCCCCCCAGACCTCCCCAGCCTCCTCCCCGCCCTTCGCAGGGACCCCGCAGCCCCTCGCAGCCCCCCCCGGGACCCCCGAGAACCCCCCCCCCCAAAAATCAGGGGGGTCCCCAATCCCCCTCACCGCCCCCCCCCATCGCTCACCACATAAACCACGTTGAGGGCGCAGAGCGCGTTGCGCGAGCAGGCGAAGCCTCCGCAGACCATGGCGAGGGTGGGGAGGGGTCCCGGGGTTCGGGGGGTTCGGGGGGTCCCGGCTCGGGGGGGGGCTCGGGGGGGTTCCGGGGACCCCGCGCTGCGGCCCCTTTAAACCGCGGCCCCGCGCCCCGCGCGCGCCCGCCCGCACTGCGCCTGCGCGGGGCGCCCAGCCCCGCCCACCCCGCCCTGAGTCTCCATAGACCCGCCCTGGAGCCCCGCCCACCGCCCCGCTCCAGGCCCCGCCCCGTACATGGGTGGAGCTCCGCCCACAGCGTAACGAGCTCTCCGTACTGCGCATGCGCGCGGCGTCGCCGAGGCGGGGCGGAGCTTCCTCGCAGGGGGCGGGACTTCTTTGGCTCTTGCCCCGCCCCCGCGCCCCCCCCCGCACAAACCCCAGAGCCCTCCAGCGACCCCCGGAGAGCCCCCAGCCCCACTGACCCCAAGGGACCCCCGCTGTCCCCCAGAACCCCCCAGTATCCCCCCAGAGCCCCCTCACGCAGCCCCCCCCGCCCTGAGAGCCACCAGTGATCTCCCCTGGCTGCCCCACGGCCCCCCCAGACCCCCCCCCAGGACCCTCAGGCTCCCCAAACCTTCTCAAGGGTCCCCCTCAGCTCCTTCACAGCCCCCCCAGGGCCCCTCCCTGCTTCTGCCGCCCCCCCCCCGTACCCCAAATGCCCCCCTGCCCCCGTCAGGTGAGGCTGGGGGGTTGGAGGGGCCGTGACCCCCCCCCTGGGAAGCCCTTGAGGGACCACATTTGGTCTCTTAAACATTAAACAGCTCCGGGGGGCGGGGGGGGGGGGGCGGAGGGGGCGCATTTGGGGGTCTCAGCATCCCCGGCAGGGGGAGGGGCGGGGGGGGCGAGTCCCAAACCAACCCTCGGGGACAGAAACCGGGGGGGCGGGGGGGGAGCTGTGGGTGCAGCCGCCCCCCAGCCAGCCCGGGGGTGCTCGTGCTGTGTCCCCCCCCCCGCCCCAGAGGGGGTGTCGAGGTCAAGTCACGACCTTGGGGCGTTATCGCGACGATAGCAGCGGCTATAAGCGGCAGCGGGCGCGGCGCGGGGGGGTCCCCGCGATGGCTCTGTGGCTGCTGTGGCTGCTGGTGGTGACCGCGGCGGGGGGCGGCGGGGAGCGCCCCCCTGAGCCCCGGGCGGTACCGGAGCCCCCCCGGGAGGTACCGGAGCCCCCCCGGGCGGTACCGGAGCCCCCCCGGGAGGTACCGGAGCCCCCCCGGGCGGTGCCGGAGCCCCCCCGGGCCGTGCCGGGGTCCCCCCGGGCAGTGTCGGACGCGGAGCTCCGGGAGCTCTCGGAGCAGCTGCTGGCCGCAGACACGAACCGGGCCGAGCCGGGGGAGCTGGAGCTGAACCTGGAGGGCTCCGGGAGGTGGGCAGGGGGCTGGGGGAGCCCCGGGTTCTCCCCCTCATCCCCCCGCCCCCTCATCCCACCCGGCTCCATCCCCTTCTCCCCCGGCCCTCTGTCCCAAACCCACCCGGCTCTGATCCCGTCCCTTGATCCCACCTGTCTCCATCCCTCCATCCCTCCGTCCCTCCGTCCGTCGGTCCGTCCGTCCAAATCCCGCACTCCCTGACCCCCTCCCTGCACCCCGGGCATTTCCATCCCAAATTTCCCCCTCCGGTCCCAGTCCCAGCCCCGTTCCCAATCCCAGTCCTGGTCTCTCCCGGTCCCATTCCCAGTCCCAGTCCAGGTCCCGCTCCCGGTTCCAGTCTCGGTCTCTCCCGTCCCCGTTTCCATTCCGGTCCCGGCTCCCGCTCCCGTCCCGTTCCCGTTCCCATTCCCAGTCCCGGTCTCTCCGGTCCCATTCCTGTTCCGTTTCTCGTCCCCGTCCCCTGTCCCGGTCCCAGCGCCAGTCCCGGTCTCTCTGGTCCCGTTCCCGTTCCCGTCCCGGGTCTCATTCCCATTCCCGTCCCCGTTCCAGTTCCCGTTCCCCTTCCCCTTCCCCTTCCCGTTCCCAGCCCCAGTCCCGGTCTCTCCGGTCCCATTCCCGTTCCGTTTCCCGTTCTCCTCCCCGTTCCCGTTCCCTGCCCCAGTCCCGCTCTCCCCGGTCCCGCTCCCGTTCCCGTTCCCATTCCCAGTCCCGCTCTCCCCGGTCCCGTTCCCATTCCCGTTCCCTGCCCCACTCCCGCTCTCCCCGGTCCCGGTCCCGTTCCCAGCGCTCTCTCCCCGCTCCCGTCCCCGTTCCCGGTCCCATTCCCAGTCCCGCTCTCCCCGCTCCCGCCCCGGTTCCCAGCGCTCTCTCCCCGCTCCCAGGCTCTTCTCCCGGGTGTCCCCGGCTCTCCTGGCCCGTCCCACCTTCTCGGCGCTGCTGGCGCTGCTGGACAATTACGAGCCGCGCCCGGGCCGGGCCGAGGAGGAGACGGCGGAGGAGCGGCGGGAGCAGCGGCGCTTCCTGGCGGCGGCGCTGGCCACGCCGGTGCTGCGGCTGCTGCAGCGCTTCGTGCTCAGCAAGGGTGCGTGTGTGCCCAGGGTGTCCCCGAGGTGTCCCCAGGGTGTCCCCAGGGTGTCCCCAGGGTGTCCCCAGGGTGTCCCCAAGGGTGTCCCCGAGGTGTCCCCAGGGTGTCCCTAAAGTGTCCCCAGGGTGTCCCTAAAGTGTCCCCAGGGTGTCCCCAGGGTGTCCCGAGGTGTCCCCAGGGTGTCCCCAGGGTGTCCCCAAGGTGTCCCCAGAGTGTCCCCAGGGTGTCCCCAGGGTGTCCCCCGGGTGTCCCCAGGGTGTCCCCGAGGTGTCCCCAGGGTGTCCCCCACGGTGTCCCCAGGGTGTCCCCCAGGGTGTCCCCAAGGTGTCCCCCAAGGTGTCCCCGGGGTGTCCCCAGGGTGTCCCCAGGGTGTCCCCAGGGTGTCCCCCAAAGTGTCACCAAGGTGTCCCCAGGGTGTCCCCAGGGTGTCCCCGAGGTGTCCCCAGGGTGTCCCAGGGGGTCCCAGGGTGTCCCCATGGTGTCCCCAGGGTGTCCCCAAAGTGTCACTAAGGTGTCCCCAGGGTGTCTCCAAGGTGTCCCCACGGTGTCCCCAGGGTGTCCCCCAGGGTGTCCCCAGGGTGTCCCCAGGGCTGTCCCCCATGTCCCCACGCTGTCCCCAGGGCTGTCCCCCATGTCCCCCATGTCCCCCCGCTGTCCCCAGGGCTGTACCCCTCCGCCGAGGCTTTCCAGGCCGATCTCCACTCCATGTGGTTCGGGCTCTACTCGCGCTCCGGGGGGAAGGCGCTGGACTCCTCCGGCTTCGAGCACGTGTTCCACGGTGAGGGGACACGGGGGGACATCCGGGGACACGGGGGGACACGGGGGGACATCCGGGGACATGGGGGGACACGGGGGGACATCCGGGGACATGGGGGGACACGGGGGGACATGGGGGGACACGGGGGGACATCGGGGGACATCCGGGGACACGGGGGGACACGGGGGGACATCCGGGGACACGGGGGGACACGGGGGGACATGGGGGGACATGGGGGGACATGGGGGGGGCACTGTGGGGATGAGGCCGGGGAGGTTCGGGGGGGCAGTGCCGGGGTCGGGGGTCCCGGTGTCCGGAGGTCCCGGTGTCTGGGGGGTCCCGGTGTCCGGAGGTCCCGGTGTCCGGGGGTCCCGGTGTCCGGGGGTCCCGGTGTCTGGGGGGTCCCGGTGGCCGGGGGTTCCCGGTGGCCGGGGGTCCCGGTGTCCGGAGGTCCCGGTGTCCGGGGGTCCCGGTGTCTGGGGGGTCCCGGTGGCCGGGGGTTCCCGGTGGCCGGGGGTCCCGGTGTCCGGGGGTTCCCGGTGTCCGGAGGTCCCGGTGTCTGGGGGGTCCCGGTGTCCGGAGGTCCCGGTGTCTGGGGGGTCCCGGTGGCCGGGGGTTCCCGGTGTCCGGGGGTCCCGGTGTCTGGGGGGTCCCGGTGTCGGGGGGGGTCCCGGTGTCTGGGGGGTCCCGGTGTCCGGGGGGTCCCGGTGGCCGGGGGTCCCGTGGTCACTGCCGGCCGTGTCCCCAGGGGAGCTGAAGAAGGGCTCCGTGTCCGGCTGTCACAGCTGGGTGCAGCTGCAGGCGCTGGAGAGCGCGGGGAGGCTCGAGTACCTGGGCTACACCTGGGACGGGCCCGTGAGTGGGGCCGGGGGGCACGGGGGGGGACACGGGGGGCATGGGGGGACATGGGGGGACACTGGGGGCATGCAGGGACACGGGGGGACACTGGGGGGCATGCAGGGACACGGGGGGGCACGGGGGGGGGGACACGGGGGGCATGGGGGGGCACGGGGGGGCACGGGGGGCATGGGGGGACACGGGGGACACGGGGGGACACAGGGACACCAGGCGGGCTAAAGGAACGTGGAGAGGATGGGGATGAAGATGGGAACACGGGGGGAACCCCCCAAGTGCGGGATGGGGGTGGCACTGGGGGACACGGGGAGGGATCCCTGCCTGTCCCCTCTCTGTGACCCCCGGGGTGTCCCCCCGGGCTGTCCCTGTGACCCCGGGCTGTCCCCGGGCTGTCCCTGTGACCCCGGGCTGTCCCCCCGGGCTGTCCCCGGTCTGTCCCCGGGCTGTCCCCCCGGGCTGTCCCCGGGCTGTCCCCGGGCTGTCCCCGTGTCCCCGGGCTGTCCCCCCGGGCTGTCCCCGGGCTGTCCCCGGGCTGTCCCCCCGGGCTGTCCCCGGTCTGTCCCCCCGGGGTGACCCCGGTCTGTCCCCCGGCAGTGGACCGCCTTCCCGGACGTGCTGTCGCTGCGTTTCCGCTGGGACGGCCACTCCAAACCCCGGGGGTCTCTCCTGGTGGGCTCCAGCCCCGAGTTCGACCTGGCGCTCTTCACCCTCTGCTTCCTGGCACGGCCGGACCGCCAGTGAGCCCGGGGGGCGCTGAGGGGAGGGGAGGGGGGCTGGCGGCACCGCCCCGGGAGGGGGTGAGGGGCACCCGGGGGGTCCCAGACCCGCGGTCACCCCCTCCTCACCTGTCCTTGCAGGTGCCACGTCAGCCTGGGGGGCGAAGCCGCCACCATCCAGACCTACACCTGGGAGAAGCAGCGCCTGGTGGCCTCCGCCTACCCCCTGACCCCCTGAGCCCCCCCGGGAGCCCCCCCGGGACCCCCCCTCGCTCCTCAATAAACCCCCCACGGCACCCCCCACCCTCGCCTCTGCCTGGGAGGGGGCAGCGGGTGGGGACACGGGGTGCTGGGACCCCCGATCGGTGCTGGGACCCCCCCCCAGGGGATGTTGGGACCCCCAATCAATCAGTGCTGAGACCCCCAATGAATGTTGAGACCCCCCCACCCCCAGGGGATATTGGGCCCCTTGGGGGTCCCGGCCCCCCCCACAGCCACTGCTGGGACCCCAGGGTGGGCGCTGGGACCCCTCCCAGGTTCTTGGGGTGGGGGGTGGCAGAGCCCGTGGCCGGGGAGGGGACACAGGGACATCTCCCGGCCGTGGTGGCCTGGGGACACTTGGGGGGGACGTGTGTGCCTGGGGGCCACCTGCGTGTGCGTGGGATGGCACGCGTGTCCTTAGCGTGTCCGTGTGTCCTTAGCGTGTCCGTGTGTCACCGAACATGTCCGTGGCGTCCCTGTCGCTGCACACGTGTCCCCAGCGTGTCACTGCTGTGTCCCTGTCGCTGCACACGTGTCCCTGTCATGTCACGGCTGTGTCGGTGTCACTGCTGTGTCCCCAGCCCCCACCCAAGCCCCCCCCTCAGTGCCCACCCGAGCACCCCAGCGTGTCCCCAGCACAGCCCCCACCTCTCTCTGGGTGTCCCCACCTGTCCCCATCCCCTGCGCCACCTGTCCCCTGGCACTGGAGTGGCGGAGGTGGCGCGTCGGGGCTGTGCCCCGTGCCCGACGTGTCCCGGCTGTCCCGGCTGTGCCCGGTGCCCGGGGCATCCCGGCGTGTCCCGGTTGTCCTGGTTGTCCCGGTTGTCCCGGCTGTGCCCGGGGCATCCCGGGGTGTCCCGGTTGTCCCGCCTGTCCCGGTTATCCCGGCTGTGCCCGGGGTGTCCCGGTTGTCCCGGTTGTCCCGCATGTCCCTGCGTGTCCCCGCATGTCCCGGCGAGTCCCGGCGAGTCCCGGCGTGTCCCGCCTGTCCCGGTTGTCCCGGCTGTGCCCGGGGTGTCCCGGTTGTCCCGGTTGTCCCGGTTGTCCCGCCTGTGCCCGGGGTGTCCCGGTTGTCCCGGTTGTCCCGCATGTCCCCGCATGTCCCGGCGTGTCCCGGCGAGTCCCGGCGTGTCCCGCCTGTCCCGCCTGTCCCGCCTGTCCCGCCGCGCCGGGGCCGGGCCCCGCTCCGTGACGTGTCCCCGCGGGTGACGCCGCAGCTCGGGGCAGGAAGCGAGCGGGGCAGAGGAGGCCGGCGGGGTTGGGGGGTCCCGGGGGGGTCCCGGGGGGGTCCCGGCGGGGTCCCGGGGGTGCCATGGGAGCCCCCCGCGAGCGGCGGGAGGTGCTGGCCGCCATCCGGGCCGAGGTGGCGCGGCACGAGGCGGCCAAGGCGCAGCTGAACCGGCTGGTGCGGCTGGCGGAGAGCGTGGCCGAGCCCCGGCTGCGCGGGAGCCTCAACAGCGCCCTGCGCGCCCTCCGAGGTACCGGGGGCACCGGGGGCACCGGGGGGAACGGGGGGAACGGGGGGAACGGGGGGAACGGGGGGGAACGGGGGGAACGGGGGGCAGGGACAGATGGAGGGTGGACGGTGGGGTGGACGGGTGGAGGGATGGGATGGATGGATGGACGGATGGACAGGTGGACAGGCAGAGGGATGGATGGATGGATGGATGGAAGGATGGACAGATGGACAGATGGACAGTGAGCTGGCTGGAGGGATGGACAGGGGATAGATGGCTGGATGGATGGAGGGATGGACAGATGGACAGATGGACAGATGGACAGTGGGCTGGCTGGCTGGCTGGATGGACACACAGGTGAGCAGCTGCTGGCTGGCTGGCTGGATGGGCAGGGGACAGGTGGATGGATGGACGGACGGACGGATGGCTGGCTGGAGGGATGGACAGGTGGATGGACGGGCGGGTGGACAGATGGACAAGTGGACAGTGGGCTGGCTGGAGGGATGGATGGACACGCAGATGAGCAGCTGCTGAATGGAGGGACGGACAGATGGACAGGTGGATGGATGGATGGATGGATGGATGGATGGACAGACGGACAGACGGAAGGACAGACGGATGGATGGAGGGGTGGATGTGACGCTGGTGTCCCCCCTCCCCGCCCCACACCAGCGCTGGCCTCTGCTGGTGCCCAGGGCCACACGGGGGGTCCTGCCCCACCTCAGGGGTCCTGTCCCACCTCAGGGGGTCCCTGCCCCCTCCCTCCAGCAGCGCCCCCAGCCTCTGACCCCCCCTCCCAGGGGCGGCCTGGGGGGCTGGGCCCCCCCATTTCCGCGGCAGAGCCCCGGGGCGGTTTCCGGCTCAGCGCCGTGGGGAACGGGGCCACTTCCTCCCCGCGGCTGCCGGGGGGGCCCGGGGGGGCCCTGGGGGGCCCTGGGGGGGGTGGGGGGGCTGCTGGGGGAGGGGCGGGGGGATCCTGCTGCGTGGGGGGGCTCGGGGTGGGGGGGGGCACTTGTTGCTGGAGGAGGATCCCGTGGGGGGGGGGGGGGGGGGCGCCGCTGTGGATTTTGGGGATCCCACCCCACCCCAAAACTCCTCCAACCCACGCGGTGACGTCACTGGGGGAGGGGGGGTTCCACCGCCGCCCCCCGCCCGTCCCGAGCCCCCCACCCCCCCCCACTCTGACATCTCCCGCGCGGTTGCCATGGCAACGGGAAGCCGGGGGATGCCGCGTTGCCAAGCGCCCGCTGTGGTACCCACGGAGCGCTGGAGGGGGGGGGGGGCTCGGGCTCACCCCCCCCTCCCCCAAATCGTGCCCCCCCCCAGGGCCCGCCCCCACCCCCGGGGGGTGCTGAGCGCTCTGCCCATCCCCCACCCCCCCTTTTAAGCCCCCCCCCCAACCTTGGGGGGCAGAGCAGCGCTGGGGACACGGGGAGGGGACAGGGAGGGGACAGGGAGGGGACAGCGATGTTCTGGTGGCGGGGTCGGACCCGCCGTGACCCCGTGTCCCCCCCCCGCCCCCTCCCCACGCAGCGTGGGACATCCCGGGGGTGGGGGAGGCGCTTTAGGGGTCTCTGGGGGGGGGGGGCACTGAAGGGACCGGGGGACAGCGCTGGGTGTTGGGAGCTCCCCCCCCCCCCACCGGGGGGTGGGGTCCCCTCCGTGGTCACAGCCCGGGGGTGGCAGCAGGGGGGGGGGACCCCCGGGGGTGACCCCCCCACCCCTTTTGGGGCGGCGCTGTCACCAACCCCGGAGGGGGACAGGAGCCGGGGGAACCCCCCGAGGGGGGGGCGCAGGGGGCCCAGGGGTGCCCCCGACCCCCGTGGGGGGGGCCCAGGGGTGCCCTCAACCCCCGTGGGGGGGGCCCAGGGGTGCCCCCAACCCCCGTGGGGGGGGCCCAGGGGTGCCCCCGACCCCCGCGTCCCTCCCCAGGCCGGGGTGGGGGGGGTCACCCGGGCCGGGGGGTCCACGCGGGTGACACGGGGGTGACACGGGGGGCGCGGGGGGGGTGCCCGGCCGGTCCCAGCGCCATCGCCGCCGTTGCCATGGTAACGGGATGCGCAGGGATGCTGCTGCGCCGCTGCTGAAAATCGCCAGAAAAGGGGCCCGGATGGGGCCCGGCCCGAGCCCCGCGGGGACCCCCGATGACCCCCAAACCCACCCCCACGCCCCCCCCTCACCCACACCGCGCGCCCCCCCCCCTTTCCCCGATCCAGCGTTGTTCCCCCGGGAAGGGGAAAGGAGCGGGGGGGGGGGGAGGTTTGGGAGCGCGGGGAGCCGCGGGAGGGATGGACGGACAGACGGACGGACGGACGGACGGACGGGAGGTGGGAGGGGGCTCTCGGGGTGGGGCAGCCCCAGCAGGTGCCGGAGCCGGAGCTCCGGTGGGGGTCGGGGGGGGCGCCCGGGAGCGCTCGCGCCTGCCCGGTAGCGGCGGGGCCGCCGCCCGCCCCCGCCCCAGCCCGGCCCTGGGAGCGGCGCATGGCGGAGAGCGGCGGCCCCGGCCGCCCCCGGCCCCTCAGGGCCCCCCCCGCCGGGCCCCGGCCCCCCCCGGCCGCTCAGGGCCCCCCCCGCCGGGCCCCGGTCGCCACCCGCGCCGCCGCCGCCGCAGCCGCCAAGGACGAGCCCGTCGGGGCGCTGCCGTGAGCCCCCGTTCCCGGGGGGGTCCCGGGCATGACCCCCCCCCGTCCCATAACCCCCCCCCCCCTTCTCCCCATCACCCCCCCTCCCCCCACCCCTCCGTTTCCCCCTTTCCCCGTAGCTCCGGCTCCCCCTCCCCGCCCCCCACCCGTGTCCCCCCCACGCCCCAAATCCTCTCCCGTACCCCCCCCCATCACCCCCCCGCACCCCCAGACCCCCGTCACCCCCCCCTCCCCCCCCGCCCTGACACCCCTCCGAGCCTCCCCCACCCCCAAAGGCTCCCAACCCCCCCGCCCCTCCCCTCCGCCCCCCAGCGCAGCGCTCGGCTGGGGGGGGGCTCCCCCCACGATGCCCCCCGGCCGCTAAACCCGGGGTGGGGGTCCAGGCGGGGGGGGCGGGGGGAGGCTCGGAGGGCGGCCCCGATCGCGGGGAGTGGGGAGGGGGGGGAGGTTTGGTTGTATTTCGTGGGGGGGGGGGCGGCGGCGGTTCCAACCCCTCCGGGGGCGGGCGAGCGGCGAAGGCTTCGGGGAGGGGAGGCAGGGCCGGGGGTGGGACCGGAGCGGCACCGGCACCGGCACCGGCACCGGCACCGGCGGCCGCGGCGGCGCCGCGCGGGGAAGCAGCCGGGGCGGGGGGGGCGGCCCGGGGAGAGGAGGGGGGGGCGGCCCCCTGCCCGCACCCATGAGCAGGACCACCGGCCTCCAGCGCAGGACCACCTACCTCATCTCGCTCACGCTGGTCAAGCTCGAGTCGGTGGGCGCCGCGGAGGAGGAGGCGGCGGCGGCGGCGGGGGTGGGGGGGGGTGGCGGTGGCGGTGGCGGCGGCGATGGAGCCCCTGGCCCCGGGGGGGTCGCGGCCGCCCCCCGCACCCCCGAGCCCGGCCGAGCCCGGCGGCCCGAGCGGCTCTTCCAGCGGCAGGACGCGCTCCGGATAAGTACGGCCGGCCCCGGCCCCCCCGACGCCCCCCGCCCCCGTTCGCCCGCCTCGCCCCCCGCCGTGCCCCCCAAACCCGACCCGGCGCTGCTGCCCCCGCCCCCGCCCCCGGCGGTGCCCCCCAAACCTGACCCGGCGTTGTTGCCCCCCCCGGCGGTGCCCCCCAAACCCGACCCGGCGCTGTTGCCCCCTCCTCCTCCTCCTCCTCCCCCGCCCCCCGCCGTGCCCCCCAAACCCGACCCGGCGCTGCTGCCGCCCCCCCCGCTGCCGGCCCTGGCCCCCAAACGCGACCCCCGCGGGGCCAAGGGCACCTTGGAGGGGCCGGGGGAGCGCGCTCTGGCCGCCCTGGACATCCCCCAGCCCGCCGCCGCCGCCCCCCGGCGCCCGCTGCTGAGCCAGGCCACCTGGGGGGGCCCCCAAGGACCCCCGGAAGGAGACCGAGCCCCCCCGCCGGCCCTGGACCCCCCCACAGCCTCCCCGCACCCCTCGGCCGGCGCCCGCCGCCTCCGCCTGGCCGGTCCCAAACCCCCCAAAGCGGCGATGGGCGGGGGCGGCCGCGGGACCCCCGACCCCCGAGGGGGCAAAGCGACCCCCAAAGCCGCCGGCAGCCGCCTGTCGTGGCCCGAGGGAGAGGGCAAGGGGCGCCCCAAGGCGGGGGGCAAGAGCGAGGGACCCCCGCGGGCCCGGCTGAGCCCCAGCAAGGGCAAGAGCAAGACCCTGGACTACAGCGACCTGCAGGCGGGCCCGGGGGCTCTGGTGCCCGCGCCCCCCGCCCCCGAGACCGGGCTGAAGCGGGGCCGCGAGGGGGGTCGCGCCTCCACCCGCGACCGCAAAATGCTCAAGTTCATCAGCGGCATCTTCACCAAGAGCCCCGCGGCCACCCCCACCCACCCCACCACCCCCTGGTCACCCCCCGGCGCCGACCCGGCCAGGGCCACCCCGCACAGTGAGTACCGGGCCCGGGGGGGGCCCCGCGGGGCTCAGCCGGGGCGGGGGGGGCCGGTGCCCCATCACAGCTGTGCCTCAGTTTCCCCGTGGCTGTGGGGGTGTGGGTGCTGGGGGAACACGGGGGGATCGCGACCCCCACCCCACCCCGGGCTGGGCTGTGCCGTGTTTTTGTGCCTTTGGGGACCCGGGGGGGGCCCGGTTTGGGGGGTCCGATTTTGGGTGCCCGATTTTGGGGGGGCCCGGTTTGGGGTGCCCGGTTTGGGTGCCCGGTTTGGGGGGTTCGATTTTGGGTGCCCGATTTTGGGGGGGCCCGGTTTGGGGTGCCCGGTTTGGGGGGTCCGATTTTGGGGGGTTCGATTTTGGGTGCCCGATTTTGGGTGCCCGGTTTGGGGGTTCTGGTTTGAGTGCCCGATTTTGGGTTCCCGGTTTTGGGTGCCCGTTTCGGGTGTCCGGTTTGGGTGCCCGGTTTGGGGGCTCCGATTTTGGGGGGGCCCGGTTTGGGTGCCCGGTTTGGGGTGCCCGGTTTGGGGGCTCCGATTTTGGGGGTGCCCGGTTTGGGGTGCCCGGTTTGGGGGCTCCGATTTTGGGTGCCCGGTTTGGGGGCTCCGATTTTGGGTGCCCGATTTTGGGTGCCCGGTTTGGAGGTGCCCGGTTTGGGTGCCCGGTTTGGGGTGCCCGGTTTGGGGGCTCCGATTTTGGGGGTCCCGGTGCCGGCCGTGCTGGGGATCCCGCGCCTCGGTTTCTGCACTGAGGGAACCCCACGGAGTCGGGGGGGAGGGGTCAGGCGCGACCCCCACCTCCCGCCGGTCTGTCCGTCCCGCCATCCGTCCGTCCGTCCGTCCGTCCGTCCGTCTCTCGCCTCCGCCCGTGCGTCACTCCCCGCGCCTCCTGTCCCCCCATCTGTCCGCCGTTCCCCCGTGTCCCGCTGTCCCCCCCCCGTGTCCCTCTGTCTGTCTGTCTGTCTGCCTGCACGCCCCTTGGCACCGCGGGGCTGCGTGGGCAGCACCTGCAGGGCCCGGGGGTGGCAGCTCGGTGACAATCGAGGGGTGACAGGCAGCGCTGTTAACCCTTTCCCCGCCCGGCGCCTGCGCGGCGCCCACCGGGCTCTGTGTCGGTGGGAAACTGAGGCACGGAAAGGTGGGGAGGGGGCGGGGGGGACACCCCCCTCTGCCTCAGGTTCCCCCTTTGGTGCCACCACCGCTGCCCCGAGGGGCTGGGCGGGCCGGGTAGGAGATCCGGGGGTCACGGGGGGAGTGCCAGGCGTCGGTGCCACGCTGTGCCCTTGTCACTGCCGGGGCAGCCTCGTGCCCGCCGTGTGCCACACCTGTCCTCGTGTCACTTCCAGTCCTGGTGTCACGTCCTGTCCTGGTGCCACACGGTGTCCTGGTGTCAAACGGTGCCCCTGTGTCACGTCCTGTCTTGGTGCCACATGGTGTCCTCGTGTCATGTCCTGTCCTTGTGCCATGCCACATCCTGGTGACATGTCCCGTCCTCGTGCCACACCACGTCCTCGTGCCACGTCCTGTCCTCGTGCCATGTCCTGTCCTGGTGCCACATGGTGTCCTGGTGCCACACGGTGTCCTCCTGCCATGTCCCACCCTCATGCCACACCACGTCCTGGTGCCACGTCCTGTCCTGGTGCCACGCCGTGTCCCAGTGCCACCCTTTGCCCTTGTGCCACGTGCCATCCTCATGCCTCACCGTGTCCTCGCACGGTGCCACCACACCACATCCTGGTGTCCCTGGTGTCCCCGTGCCACCCCCCGTGCTCTCTCCGTGCTCTGCTCTCAGGCCCGGGGGTGTCACGGCCCCGCCGGCGTCGTGTCCTTGCGGCGCCCGTCGCGTGCTGGCAGCCGCGGTGTCCCCGCGCCACCCCGCGTCCTCCTGCCAGGCTGGGGCTGTCCCGGTGCCCGCGGCGTCCTCGTGGCCACATCCTCGTGCTGCGCCGTGCCCCGGGACTGTCACGGATGGCCTGAGGGTTCCCTGGTTCCTGCTGTGTCCCCATGCCACGTCCTGGTGTCACACGGTGCCCTCATGGCTGTCACCTCCTGGAGTCCATTGTGTCCCCAAGCCACATCCTGGTGCCACACTGTGCCCTCATGGCTGTCACCTCCTGGAGTCCATTGTGTCCCCAAGCCACATCCTGGTGTCACTCTGTGCCCTCATGGCTGTCACCTCCTGGAAGTCCCCATGCCACACCACATCCTGGTGTCACATGGTGCCCTCATGGCTGTCACCTCCTGGAATCCGTTGTGTCCCCATGCCACACCACTTCCCTGTGCCCCACGGTGTCCTGGTGCCCGTCACGGTCCCCGTGCCAGGCCGTGCTCCCCCACAGCTCCCGTCCCCCCGTGCCCCTGTGCCCCCCGTGCCCCCCGTGCCCCCCGTGCCCTCGTGCCTCGGCACACGACGCCTCGTGCCGCCGCGTCCCCGTCCCCGCCACGTGGCATCTCCACGTCCTCCTGCCGCCCCCGCGGGCCCGGTGCCGTTGCTGGGTGACAGCTGGTGGCCGCCCACGCGGGGAGCTGCTGCTGCTGCTGCTGCTGCTGCTGCTGCGCCGCGGGGTGGGGAGGGGTGGGGGCCCCCCGGGAATTGGGGTGCCGGGGGCTGCTGGGGGTCCCGGGCTCTGTCTCACCCATCTACCTCCACAGAGGCCTTGGTGAACAGCCAGGAGTGGACCCTGGGCCGCTCCATCCCTGAGATCCGCCTGGTGGGTGCCGTGTCCCCGTGTCCCCATGTCCCCTGTGTCCCCGTGTCCCTGTGTCCCCGTGTCCCCATGTCCCCATGTCCCCTGTGTCCCCCTGTCCCCATGTCCCCGTGTCCCCAGCTGTCCTGACGTCCCTTCTGTCCACCCAGGGAGTCCTGGGCAGCAGCAACAGCGGGAAGTCAGCGCTCGTCCACCGGTTCCTCACCGGCTCCTACGTGAGCCTGGAGCCCACCGAGAGTGAGTGGTCATGGGGAGGACACGGGCATGGGGTGGACACCACTGTGGGCATGGGATGGACATGACCACGGATATGGGATGGACATGACCACAGTCAGGCCACAGGGATGGGTTCAGTGATGGAGTGGCCATGGGGATGGAGATGGAGGAGTGGCCACATCCACGGAGCTGGGCATGGGATGGACAGGTCATGGGGCTGGGCACGACCACGGGATGGACACAGCCATGGTGTGGGCAAGGTCATGGTGCTGGCCACGGCTGTGGGACCTTTGGGGTCAAAGTGCCGGTCACTCATGGTGCCGGTCACTCACGGTGCCGGTCACTCACGGCTCTGGCCATGGGACATTCCATCGGTGTGGGCAGAGCACACCTGCAGGGTGCCCCCCAGCCCTTCCCCTGCCCTCCCCGCTGCAGGTGGGCAGTTCAAGCGGGAGGTGACCGTCGATGGCCAGAGCCACCTCCTGCTCATCCGGGAGGAGGCCGGCGCCCCGGACGCACAGGTACGAGGGGCCCGGGGAGGGGGCCGGGCCGGGGGGGCCACGTTGGCCAGAGCCCAGCCCTGAGCCCAGCCCGTGCCCCCCCCCCAGTTTGCCAGCTGGGCGGACGCCGTCATCTTCGTCTTCAGCCTGGAGAGCGAGAGCAGCTTCGAGGAGGTGAGGCGGCTGCAGGCGCTGCTCAGCGACCTCCGCGGCGCCAGCGACCTGGCCCTGGCGCTGGTGGGCACCCAGGGTGAGCCAGGGACACCCTGGGGTGGGATCCCCGCGGGGCTGGGAGAGGGGAGGGGGCACCCTGAGCTGAGCCCCTGACTCGCCCCCAGACAAGGTCAGCTCGTCCAGCCCGCGGGCGGTGGAGGACGCGCGCGCCCGGGCGCTCTGCGGGGACGCGCGGCGCTGCCTCTACTACGAGACCTGCGCCACGTACGGGCTCAACGTGGACAGGGTCTTCACCGAGGGTGGGTGTGGCCGTGGCCTGGAGGGGTGGGGAGGGGGTGGGAGGGCAGCAGTGACACGGTGGGGTGGGGACAGCGAGCGGTGTGTGATGGGGAGGGCACCGGTGACACGGGATGGGGACAATGTCCAGGTGGGATGGGGGGACAGTGTCCGGGTGAGATGAGGATGAGGACCACGTCCAGGTGGGATGGGGACAGTGGCCAGTGGCTGGGTGGGATGGGGACCATGTCCAGGTGGGATGAGGATGAGGACCAACCACATTCAGGTGGCATGGGGACAGTGTCCAGGTGGGATGAGAATGGGGACAGTGTCCAGGTGGGATGGGGACCACGTCCAGGTGGGATGGGGGCCATGTCCAGGTGGGATGGGGACAGTGTCCAGGTGGGATGAGAATGGGGACAGTGTCCAGGTGGCATGGGGGCCATGTCCAGGTGGCATGGGGACAGTGTCCAGGTGGGATGAGAATGGGGACAGTGTCCAGCTGGGATGAGGATGAGGATGGGGACCATGTCCAGGTGGGATGGGGACAATGTCCAGGTGGGATGGGGATGAGGACCACGTCCAGGTGGGATGGGGGTTATGTCCAGGTGGGATGAGGATGGGGACAGTGTCCAGCTGGGATGAGGATGAGGATGGGGACCATGTCCAGGTGGGATGGGGACAATGTCCAGGTGGCATGGGGACAGTGTCCAGGTGGGATGGGGATGAGGACCACGTCCAGGTGGGATGGGGGTTATGTCCAGGTGGGATGAGGATGGGGACAGTGTCCAGGTGGGATGGGGACAGTGTCCAGCTGGGATGAGGATGAGGACCACGTCCAGGTGGGATGAGGGCCATGTCCAGGTGGGATGGGACAGTGTCCAGCTGGGATGAGGATGGGGACCACGTCCAGGTGGCATGGGGACAGTGTCCAGGTGGGATGAGGATGGGGACCACGTCCAGGTGTGGGCAGCCCTGCCGGTGGCCGGGCAGGTGCTGTGCCCGGCCCCCCTGACCCCGGCTCCCCGCAGTGGCCCAGAAGGCCGTGGCGCTGAAGAAGCAGCAGCAGCTGATGGCGTCCTGCAAGTCCCTGCCCAGCTCCCCCAGCCACTCCGCCGCCTCCACCCCCGTGGGGGGCGTCCACCCCGCCCAGGTAACCCCTGGCCCCCCGCCCCGGCCCCCGGCGGCGGCCCGGGCTGACCCGGCCTCCCCCCAGGCCAGCAACGGCGGCCACACCAGCGATTACTCGTCCTCACTGCCCTCCACCCCCAACGTGAGCCACCGGGAGCTGCGCAGCGAGACCCCGGCCCCGCTGGGGACCCCCAGCTCGCTGCACCGCGGGGCCAAGCGCCGCACCAGCCTCTTCGCCGTGAGTGCCGGGGGGCGGCGCCGGGGGGCGGCACCGGGGGGTGGCACCGGGGGGTGGCACCGGGGGGACACGCGGCACCCCGGCTCCTCCCCCGGCACGGCCCTGGTGACACCCAGGGTGTCCCCTTGACGTTGTTACCCAGGATGGTGTCCTGGTGGGACATGTGGCACCTGGGGTGTCACCTGGCAGGGTGGTGACGTTGAGGGGCACGCGGTGTCTCTGTTGTCCCCCTTGGCGTGGTGGTGGTGGTGGCACTGAGGGACGTGTGGCACCCCAATGTCCCCACCACCGGGCTCCAGCAGTGGGGGGCGTGTGGGCACCCCGGTGTCCCCAGCTGGGCCACAAGTCCCACCCCCTGTCCCTGTCCCTGACCCCGTCCCTGTCCCTGTCCCCATCCCTGTCCCTGTCCCTCTGTCCCTGTCCCTCTGTCCCTGTCCCTGCTCCCATCCCTGTCCCATCGTGTCCCTGTCCTGGTCCCCATCCCTGTCCCATCCCTGTCCCTGTCCCATCCCTGTCCCTGTCCCCATCCCTGTCCCTGTCCCTGTCCCATCCCTGTCCCTGTCCCATCCCTGTCCCTGTCCCCATCCCTGTCCCATCCCTGTCCCATCCCTGTTCCTCTGTCCCCATCCCTGTCCCTGTCCCTGTCCCCATCCCTGTCCCCGTCCCCGCAGACGCGCCGCGGCAGTGACTCGGAGAAGCGCAGCCTGGACAGCCGGGGCGAGGCTGCGGGCAGCGGCCGCGCCATCCCCATCAAGCAGGTGGGTGGCGGCGGCGGTGGCGGGAGGGGACGCGGGCGTGTCCCCGCTGTCCCCTCTGTCCCCTGACCGCCCCCTGCCCACCAGAGCTTCCTGCTGAAGCGCAGCGGCAACTCCCTGAACAAGGAGTGGAAGAAGAAATACGTCACCCTGTCCAGCAACGGGCTCCTCTTCTACCACCCCAGCATCAACGTGAGCGCCCCCCGCCCCTTCCCCGCGCCCCCCGCCCCCCAAAAGCGCGGGAGGGGCGCGGTGTCACCGCCGCTGTCCCCTCAGGACTACATCCACAGCACGCACGGGAAGGAGATGGACCTGCTGCGCACCACGGTCAAGGTGCCGGGGAAGCGCCCGCCCCGCGCCATCTCGGCCTGCGGCCCCTCGGCCAGCATCAACGGGCTGCTGCGGGAGCCCGAGCCCGGCGGTGAGCCCGGAACCCCGGGGGGCAGCGGGGGTCAGGGGGATACCCGGGGTGGGGGAGACACCGGGGGTCAGGATGACACCGGGGGTCAGGATGACACCGGGGGTCAGGGGGACACCGGGGGTCGGGAGGGGACACCGGGGGTGGGGAGAACACTGGGGGTGGGGGGGGATACTGGGGGTCGTGGGGACACCGGGGGTTGGGGAACACCGGGGGTCGTGAGGGGACGCCGGGGGTGGGGGGGCACCGGGAGTGGGGGGGACGCCGGGGGTCGGGGGGGACACTGGGGGTGGGGGGAGCACAGGGGGTAGGGGGGACACCGGGGGTCGGGGGGGACACCGCGGGCCCCGCCCTGACGCTGTCCCCTCCTCAGGCGCTGTCCCCTCGGTGGGGCTGAGCCTCCCCCCCGAGCCGGGGCTGAAGGTGGTGGGCAAGGGGTCGCTGCAGCGCTGCGCCTCCGCCTCCGGGGCCAAGCTGGCCTCAGGTGAGTGACGCCGGCACCGGCGGGGACGTGGCCACCTCCCGGGGCACCGATGGGGACCGCCCCGGGGTGGCCCCACCGAGCACGGTGGCCTCTGAGCAGCTCAGGGGCCTGGTGGCCCTTTGGTGGCTCTGGTGGCTCTGGAGGCCACGGTGAACCTGGTGGTCCTGGTGGGTCCAGGTGGCCCTGGCTGACCCTGGTGGCCACAAGAACCTTGGTGGGTTTAGTGAGCCCAGGGAGCAGGTGGCCCTTTGGTGGCTCTGGTGGTGGCCACAGTGCTGGCCCTGGTGACCCTCATGGTGAGCCAAGGGCCTCCTGTAACCCCAACGGCCCTGGGGATCTTGGCAAGACCGATGAACTTGGTGGCCTTGGGGATGAGTTCTGGTGACCCCAGTGAGATCAGTGACCCTGGTGACCCCTGATGACCCCAGGGTGCCCAGGGTGGACTTGTGACCCTGGTGACCCCAGCGAGTCCAGTTCTGATGGCCCAAGGGACGCTGCTGAGCCCTCAGTGACCCCGACAGCCCTCGCTGACCTGAGCGGTTCTGATGGACCTGGTGACCCTGGTGGCCTCATTGCTCCTGGTCCTCACCAGCCTGGTGACCTCAATGCTCCTGGTCCTCATGAGCTTGGTGACCCTGGTGGTCTCAATGCTCCTGGTGCTCACCAGCCTGGTGGCCCTGGTGGTCTCAATGCTCCTGGTCCTCATGACCCTGGTGACCCCGGTGATGACCCCGGTGCCCCCGGTGCCCCACGCCCGGTCTCTTGGCAGAGTCTCCGTTGTCCTTCGAGGCCGTGTCCAGCCCGGGCAGCGCGGGCAGGGACCCCCCGCCGCCCTCGCCGCTGGTGGACAGGAAGAAGCACCGGCGGAAGAAGCTGATGACGCCGTCCAAGACCGAGGGCTCGGGTGGGCAGGCAGAAGGTGGGTGCCACGGCCACCTGTCCCCAGCCCCGGTCACCCACGGGGACGAGGCCACCACCCCCCTCCTACACCTCCAAACCCGGGGGGGGGGGTCCAGGGTGGTCGCCCCCCCACCCCACGCCACGCTCAGCCACGCTGCCCACGCCCCCCCCCCTCGCTCTGCCACCGCCTGCCACCTCCTGCACCCTCCCCAGGGCTGCTCAGGGCTCCCCTGACTCTGTCCCCCTTTCCTCTCTCTGCTCCTCCTCCTGCTGCCCGGACCCCTCCCGCAGCCAAGCGCAAAATGTGGAAATTAAAAAGTTTTGGTAGTTTAAGAAATATTTATAAAACAGGTAAACGCGGCGGCGAGCGGTGCCTGCCCCTGCATGCGGCTGTGCCTCCCCCCTCTCCCCTTGCCTGCTGCCAGCACAGCCCCCCGAGGGGTGGGGGGCTCCTGGGGAGGGATTTTGGGCAGATTTTGGGTGGATGTGGGGGGGGCTGGAGTGGGTGCTGGGTTAATCCAGCCCCCCCCCCAAAGGGGGTGCAGGAGCTCCTATCCCAGCGCCCCCCCCGCGGGGGTCTCTGGCCCCGCAGAGGAGGAGAACTTCGAGTTCCTGATCGTGTCGAGCACGGGGCAGACGTGGCACTTCGAGGCCGGCAGCTTCGAGGAGCGCGACGCCTGGGTGCAGGCCATCGAGAGCCAGATCCTGGCCAGCCTGCAGTGCTGCGAGAGCAGCAAGAACAAGGTGGGGGCTGGCAGGGTCCCCGGGTCACTGTCCCTGTGTCACCGTCCCCGTGTCACCCCCCATGTCACCCTCCGTGTCACTCCCCGTGTCACCCTCCCCATGTCACCCTCCCCGTGTCACCCTCCCTGTGTCACCCTCCGTGTCACTCCCCGTGTCACCCTCCCCATGTCACCCTCCCCGTGTCACCCCCCCCGTGTCACCCCCCCCGTGTCACCCCCCCGTGTCACCCTCCCCGTGTCACCCCCCCGTGTCACCCTCCCTGTGTCACCCCCCCGTGTCACCCCCCCGTGTCACCCTCCCAGTGTCACCCCCCATGTCACCCTCCCGTGTCACCCCCCCGTGTCACCTCCCCATATCACTCTCCCTGTGTCACCCCCCATGTCACCCCCCTGTGTCACCCTCCCCGTGTCACCCTCCCCATGTCACCCCCCCATATCACTCTCCCTGTGTCACCCTCCCCTGTGTCACCCCCCCGTGTCACCACCCCGGTGTCAGCCCCCCATGTCACCCCCCATGTCACCCCCCCATATCACTCTCCCCATGTCACCCCCCCGTGTCACCACCCCCCCCCCGTGTCACTCCCCTGCCCGGCCCGGCCCGGCTCAGCCCCCCCCGTGTCCCCGCAGGCGCGCATGGACAGCCAGAGCGAGGCCGTGGCCATCCAGGCCATCCGCAACGCCCGCGGGAACTCGCTCTGCGTGGACTGCGGGGCACCCAGTGAGCCCCGGGGGCACCGGGGGGGCGTGGGGTGGGCACGGGAGATGGGGGGGCATCGGGGCGTGGGGTGGGCACGGGACACGGGGGGGCATCGGGGTGGGGGGCAGCGGTGCCACGGGAGCTGCGGAGCCAGGGGGTGGTGCCATGGGGTGGGATTGGGTCACGGGGTGGGATTGCTGTGGGGTGGGGTCACGGGGTGGGATTGTGGGACAGGGTGGGATTGGGTCATGGGGTGGGATTGCTGTGGGGTGGGATTGCTGTGGGATTGTGCCACGGGCAGCCAGGGTGAGGGAGGACTGTGGGCCACGTGACTCCACGTGTGACACGCTGCCGTGGGTCACACCATGTCCTGGATGGCACGGGCCATGTGGCACTGTGGGTGATGCAGTGCCAGGGTCACACCGTGCCAGGGTCACTCAGTGCCAGGGTCACTCAGTGCCAGGGTCACACCGTGCTGGGGTCACACCGTGCCAGGGTCACACAGTGCCAGGGTCACACCGTGCCGGGGTCACTCAGTGCCAGGGTCACACAGTGCCACGGTCACACCGTGCTGGGGTCACACTGTGCCGGGGTCACTCAGTGCCGGGGTCACTCAGTGTCAGGGTCACACCGTGCCAGGGTCACACCGTGCTGGGGTCACACCGTGCCGGGGTCACTCAGTGCCAGGGTCACTCAGTGCTGGGGTCACTCAGTGCCGGGGTCACTCAGTGCCAGGGTCACTCAGTGCCGGGGTCACTCAGTGCCAGGGTCACTCAGTGCTGGGGTCACACGGTGCCAGGGTCACACGGTTTTGGGGTCACGCAGTGCCAGGGTCACTCAGTGCCAGGGTCACACCGTGCTGGGGTCACACAGTGCCAGGGTCACTCAGTGCCAGGGTCACTCAGTGCCAGGGTCACACAGTGCTGGGGTCACTCAGTGCCAGGGTCACTCAGTGCCAGGGTCACACCGTGCTGGGGTCACTCAGTGCCAGGGTCACTCAGTGCCAGGGTCACACAGTGCTGGGGTCACTCAGTGCCAGGGTCACTCAGTGCCAGGGTCACACAGTGCTGGGGTCACACAGTGCCAGGGTCACACAGTGCTGGGGTCACTCAGTGCCAGGGTCACACAGTGCCAGGGTCACACCGTGCTGGGGTCACACCGTGCCAGGGTCACACAGTGCTGGGGTCACTCAGTGCCAGGGTCACTCAGTGCCAGGGTCACTCGGTGCCATGGCACACACGATGCAGTGGGTGACATGGCACCATGAGCCACACAATGCCATGGGTCACCCTGTGTCCTGTGCCATGGGGTGTCCCCAGCCCAGGGGTGCCACAGCTCAGCCCCCCCAACCCCCCCCACCCTCCCCGTGCCCCCGCAGACCCCACCTGGGCCAGCCTGAACCTGGGCGCCCTGATCTGCATCGAGTGCTCGGGCATCCACCGCAACCTGGGCACGCACGTGTCGCGCGTGCGCTCGCTGGACCTGGACGATTGGCCACGGGAGCTGACGCTGGTGCTCACGGCCATCGGCAACGCCACCGCCAACAGCATCTGGGAGCAGAACCCGCGCGGCCGCTGCAAGCCCACCCACGAGTCCTCCCGGTGGGTGTCCCCCGGTGTCACCCCCTGTCCCTGTCCTCTGTGCCACCACGGTGCCGCCCTGGTGCCCCCGTGTCCCCACCCCTCTGTCCCCGCCCCAGTGTCACCCCATGTCCCTGTCCCTGTCCTCTGTGCCACCACGGTGTCACCCCCTGTCCCTGTCCTCTGTGCCACCACGGTGCCACCCTGGTGCCCCCGTGTCCCCACCCCTCTGTCCCCCCCGGTGTCACCCCGTGTCCCTGTCCCTGTCCTCTGTGCCACCTGATGCCACCCTGCTGTCCCTGGTGCCCCTGTGTCCCCACCCCTCTGTGGATGTGGTGTGGGGTGTGGTCTCAAGGGATGGGGTGTGGTCCTGGGGACAATGGGGTGGTCTTGGGGACCATGGGGTGGTCACAGGGGACAATGGGGTGGTCACAGATGATGTGGTGTGGTCTCGAGGGGTGTGGTGTGGTCCTGGGGACAATAGGGTGGTCCTGGGGACAATGGGGTGGTCTTGGGGACAATGGGGTGGTCACAGATGATGTGGGGTGGTCTTGAGGGATGTGGTGTGGTTCTGGGTACTGTGGCACGGCCACCAGGGAGGTGACATGGTGGTGGGGACCCTGACATGGCTGTGAGGGGTGTGGTGTGGTCCTGGGGACCACGAGGCGGTCACAGGGGACCTGTGGTGTGGTCTCAAGGGATGGGGTGTGGTCTTGGGGACAATGGGGTGGTCTTGGGGACCATGGGGTGGTCTTGGGGACCATGGGGTGGTCACAGGGCACAATGAGGTGGTCACAGGGGACGTGGTGTGGTCTCAAGGGACGTGGGGTGGTCCTGGGTACTGTGGCACGGCCACCAGGGAGGTGACGCGCTGGTGGGGACCCTGCCATGGCTGTGGGGGGAGATGTTGCACTCCTGGGGGACAACGAGGTGACCACGGTGGGAATCCCGGGATGGCCCTGGGAGGAACCAGGACCACGGGCGGGGGTGGGGGGCGGGTTGTGCCCCGTGCCCGGCCCGGGGGGGACACACGGCGGTGGCCTCTGTGCCCAGGGAGGAGAGGGAGTCGTGGATCCGCGCCAAGTACGAGCAGCGGCTGTTCCTGGCGCCGCTGCCGGCGGCCGAGGCGCCGCTGGCCGAGCGGCTGCTGGGGGCGGTGCGGCAGCAGGACCTGCCCGCCGTGCTGCTGCTGCTCGCCCACAGCCACAAGGAGCAGCTCAACGTGGCCATGGCCGACGCCGACCGGCGCATGGCGCTGCACCTGGCCTGCGACACCGCCCAGGTGGTGGTCACCCAGCTGCTGGTCTGGGTAGGTGGGGCCGGGGACGGGGGAGGTGGGGTGGTGCCCCCGGGGTCTTTGGGGCGGCTGTGGTGGGGGGTGTGGGGTGGTGGTGGGGACGGTGGCACGGCCAGCGGGGAGGTGACGCGGTGGTGGGGATGGTGAGATGGGTGTGGGGGGTGTGGGGTGGTCCTGGGGACAATGGGATGGTCATGGGGATCATGGGATGGTCATGGGGACAATGGGGTGGTCACAGGGGACATGGTGAGGTCTTGAGGGGTGTGGGGTGGTCGTGGGTACTGTGGCACGGCCACCGGGGAGGTGACGGGGTGGTGGGGACGGTGAGATGGCTGTGGAGGGTGTGGGGTGGTCTTGGGGACAATGGGATGGTCTTGGGGACCACGGGGTGACCACGGGGGAATCCCGGGATGAGCACGGGAGGAACCTGGGGGGGGGACACACCAGGACCTCGGGGGGTGTGTGAGCCATGCCCGGGTGGGTGCCACACACACGGCGGTGGCCTTTGTGTCGCCGGCGGGTGACGCGGCCGTGCCCGCAGTACGGGGCCGACGTGCGGGCCCGGGACGGCCACGGCCGCACCGCGCTCTTCTACGCCCGGCGCGCCGGCAGCCGCGAGTGCGCCGAGATCCTGCTGCAGCACGGCTGCCCCGGAGAGGGGCCCGGCAGCCCCTCCAGCCCCGGCAGCCCCCCGACCCCCGGCCCTCCCACCCCCGGCGGCCCCCCGACCCCCGGGCCCCGCCGCCGCAGCAGCTGCGCCAGCGTTGGCCCCTGCGAGCCGCGGTCGGCTCTGGTATAGCCCCGAGGGGCCCGGAGCCCCCCGCGGTGGTCCCGGTGCAGCCCCCCCGGGGGCGCCTCTTGCCCACGGTTTGTACTTTCGAGGCTCTCTATTTATTATCCCCTCGGTGTCGGGCTCTCCGCTGCTCCTGTCCGCCGGGCCGGGGGTGACAGCGACGCCACTGCCACCCGGGTCCCCTTCCTGTCCCCTCCCCCGGGGGATTGTGCCCCCCGGCGTGGGGGCGGGGTCCTCAGGAGGGGGTCACCCCTGTCACCCCTGTCACCCCCGGCCGGTGCCATCCGCTGTCCCTGTCACCCCTGTCACCCCTGTCACCCCTGTCACCCCTGTCACCCTCTCCCCTCCCCTTCGTCCCCGCTCACATCGCCCCGTCCTCCCCCCGTCCCCGTCCCCGCGCGCCGTGTCCCCCTCCCCACGTCACCTCCCCCCCGCCACCCTCTCTGTCCCCACCCCCGTGTCCCCCCCCCCCAGCTGTGTCCCCTCCCTGTCCCCGTGTCCCCCCCTCCCCAGGCCCCGGCAGGAGCAGAGCAGCCCCCGACGCCCCTCCCTCCTTTTCTACGGAAACCTTTTGTACGCCCCCCGCCCCCTCCCGCGGCCTGACCCCCCCCCACCCCCCCCCGTGGCCCCACCTCCCCTCGCCCCCCCCCCCAGCCCACCCCCCCCTCGGGATCCCCGTTAATTTATTGCTTCGGTTCGCGATAGGATAGAGCCAGCCCCTCCCCCCGCGGGGGGGCACCGCCGGCGGGACCCCCGACCCCCCCTCCCGCCGGCCTGGGGGGGTGGGGGGCGCCGCCTCCCGCCCCTCCCGGGACCCCCCCGCCCCCCCCCATGAATGTAGGGCCGCCCCAGCTGTGACGCCCCCGGCGCGGCCCGGCGGGGCCGGCGGGGCTGAGCCAGGGACCCCCCCGGGGCGGGGCGGGGCGGGGCGGGGGGCGGGAGGGGTCGGGGGGGGGGCGGCCCAGGCCCGGGGGTCGCTCCGGGGGGGGTCCGGGCCGTGTACAGCGTTTTCATCTCTCGGGTGTAACTGTAAGTACGTGACAATGTCGGAGAGTGGTGCTGTGAGACGGCTCGTGCTGCCCGCGGGGACACCGGCGACATCGGGGACACCGGGAGTGGGGGGCACAGGGGACACCGGGGACACCGGCGACACCGGGGACACCGGGGAGGGGGGCACAGGGGACACCGGGGACACCGGCGACACCTGGGACACCGGGGGTGGGGGGCACAGGAGACACGGGGGTGGGGGCCACGGGGGACACGGAGAGCGCGGGGGACAGCGGGGACACGGGGGTGGGGGCCACAGGGGACACCGGGGACACCGGGGGTGGGAGACACGGGGGACACGGAGAGCGCGGGGGTGGATGGCACAGGGGACACGGGGGACACGGGACTTGGACAGCGCGGGGGACACAGGGGACACGGAGAGCGCTGGGGACACGGGGGTGGAGGGGACACGGGGCGTTGGTGGCGCTGTGGTCACTTGGGGCGGGGGCGCGACATTGGGGATCATGGGGACAACACGGACATGGCGGGGGGGACACTGTCGCCATGGGGGGGACACCCTGAGGGGGCTGGCATGGCCACAGATGGGGGGCCAGCACGGTCACACGGGTGACACGGGGGTGACACGAGGGTGACACGGGGGTGACAGTGGGACCGGCCCCCCCCAGCTCTGTGTCCTGCTGAGACCCCCGCGCCCCCCCCCGAGCCCTCAGCCCCCCTCTGCCCCCCCCCCCCCCCGCGCCCCCCGGATCAAGGCCGTCATGTCCCCGCAAAGCTCATTAACAGCCGCTAATTGAGGCCACGCGGGTCCGTGGCAGGGGGGGGGTTGGGGTGGGCGCAGGACACGGGGAGGGCTCGGGGCATTTGGGGTCCCAGGGCAGGAATGGGGCCATGGGGGGGCCTCCCCCCCCCCACCCCCAAAAAATGCCGCCACCTTCACCGCGGGGGGGTCAAGGAAGGGGAGGGGCAGGGCTTGGGGGCTCGGGGAGCCGGGTGGCTCCAGGTGACATTGGGGTCCGCGGGGGCCCAGGTGACATCGGGGGTGCAGGTGGCGTTGGGGTCGGCGGGGGGGCGCAGGGGGGGCCGGTAGCGGGGCCGGTAGCCGTAGGGCCGCAGGCGCTGGCTCAGGTACTCCAGCGCGTACATCTCCTCCCCCGTCACGTAGTGGAAGGACACGGCCAGGTCCGAGCAGCACCGGGGACCCTGCGGGGACACAGGGGGCGGCTGCGGGGGGGGCGGCGCTGGGCACACCCGGTGCCCCCCACCCCACGGGTGCCACGGGGGGCTGGGGGTGGTCCCTGCTCACCACAGGGCACGGGGAAGGGACAGCGGTGACAGCGGGGGGATGGCAGGGCGGGATTTGGGGGCAGGGGGACTGCGGTGACACTGCGGGGGGAGCACACGGGGGTGGGGGGGGCGTGGGGCAAACTCAAGGCCACCGAGGTCACTCGTGGGGGAGCTGCGGCCACCTGTGAGGGAGGACACGGTGGCCACACACGGAGCCACAGAGTGTGGGGACATCCTGGCCCTGGCAGGGGGGTCTCGGGGGATTTGGGGGGGCGATGCCACGGCCCCGTTGGCGGCCAGGACACGGCAGCCGGGCACGGGGGGGGCGCGTGGGGGCACCTGGAGGGTGTCAGGGCCGTGCAAGGTGAGCAGGGACGTGCGAGGGGGGCCACACAGGTGGGGACAGCACGGCCACGCAGGTGGCACTTGGCTGTGTGTGACCCCCGAGGAGAGCAGTGGCCACTCACGGGGAGACAGTGACCACACCTGGGGCTACTCAGGGTGCACACGGGGGGGTTTCTGGCCACAACCACCCCACGCAGGAAAGCGACCCCAGGGTGACCCCCCGGCCGGGACCCACCTCCACCACGGGGTTCCAGCTGTAGCGCTGGTACCAGAAGCCGCGGGCGAAGCGGTGCGTGAGGTGGATCTCGGGCGGGAAGGGGTGGAAGGTCTCCCGGCCCCAGGTGTCCCGCGAATCGCCCACGGCCACCCCCAGGCGCTCCAGGCACTGCCCCAGCGCCACGTCCTCCTCCTGGGGGCCGCCGTGGGCGCCGCAGGTGCCGCGGGCGAAAGCGGCGGCCAAGCGGGCCAGGGCGGCCCGGCTGAGCACGTAACCGGCGCCGCCGCTCATGTAGCCCTGGGCCGTGAAGGGTCGGAAGCGTTTCCCGAAGTAGAGGGGTCTCTGGGGCGGGTGGGCGGCCAGCAGCCAGCGCAGGTTCTCCAGCACCACGAAGGTGTCGTCGTCGGCCTTGAGGAACCAGTCGGCGTGGGCGCGGTGGTGCCGGTGCAGGTAGCGCAGGGCGCCGATGGTTTTGCGGTAGAGCTGCCCCCGGCCCTCGGGCACCCCCAGCCCCAGCGCCGGGAATTCGGGGGCGGGCCGGGAGCTGACGAACAGGGCCAGGTTGCAGTGTCGAGCCCAGGTGTCCCGGACGTGGCGGGCTCGGCTCTGCAGGTTCTGCGGCGCCGTCATCACCCAGCACAGCACCCGCACCCGCCGGAACAGCCCCCGCGCCACCCCCGCGGCCGCGCCTGCCGGGGGAGAAGCGGCCGCGCTGAGCACGGAGCGGAGCCCCCCGATGTCCCCCCCAGGGGGTGGGCACCGTCCCCCGACACACAGAGGGAGTGAGGCCCCCTCCCCACATTCTCCTGCCGGCCACATCCCGGCAGAGCCCCCCCCGCCAAACCCGGTGCCCCCCGCCCACCTGCAGCGTCCGCCGGGGCCGCGCCGAGGAGCGCGGGGGATGAGGGCGGCCCGGGGGGGGCATCGCCCACCCGGGGGTCCCGGCTGGGGGCAGGCGCGGGCGGGGGCAGCAGGAGGCCGTGGAGGAGGAGGAAGGTGGTGATGAAGCCCACGGCGATGCCGGCGTGGAAGGGCAGCCAGGTGTGCAGCATGGGGACACCTGGCTGGGGTAGGGGGGTGGGGTCAGTGGGGACGCCCCCCCCGGCACCCCTCAGCACCTTGGTGGGCTGGGGTCAGACCCACGGGTGTCTCGGGTGGGCAACTCGGCACCTCTGCTTTAATTACGGGGGGACAGGGGTGACTCCCCGGCCCCCCGCAACCCCCGGATTATCCTCAGCCCCTTGCGGCGGGCGGGGACGAGGGGCGGGGGCTGCAGCCTCACCTGTGCCGAGGGTCGGGGGTCCCAGGTGGGATCCCGGTTGGTTCGGGGGGGCCCTGGTGGCTCTGGGGGTCCCGCGGGTGGCACCGCTGTCCCCGCGGGTTGTGGCGCTCCCGGCCCGCTCGGGGGTCCCGGGGGCTCCGCCCCTCACGCTCCCATTGGCCAAAGCCGGGCGAGCCCCCTGGCCACGCCCTGATTCTGATTGGCCGCCGCGCCCCGACCCCGCCCCTCCTCGCGATTTGAGGGGGGGGCGATCCCCGGGACCCCGCGGCCGGGGGGGGGGGGGGGGACACAGAGGCAGCCCGGGGTGACCTCGGTTTATTGATAAAAAGGGGAGGGGGCGCGGGGCAAAGATTCCATCTCATTATGAGAGAGCCGACCCCCGGCACGGGGGGGGGGAGCACGGTAACGGGACCCCCCCCCCAATCACCCCCACCCCACCCCCCCTCCAACCCTCCCACCCCCCAAATCGCGGCCTGACAACCCCCCCTCCCCCCCCCCCCAGTTCATCCGTGTCACAAATGTCCCCGATGTCAGGGCAGGGACCCCCGGGGGGGGCCAACAGAGACCCCCCCCAGCAGGGCAGGGACTGTGGGGGGGGCACAGAGACCCCTCCCCAAAGAGGGCACAGACCCCGGGGGGGGCACAGAGACCCCCCCCCCCCCCAAAGAGGTGCCCCCCCCCCCCCGGTCCCGCAGCAGGGAGCAGCCACAAGCCGGGGGGGTCGTTCAAGGTTTAAGGGCTCAGGGTTTTTGGGGGGGGGGCTCAGAAGTCTTGGTCCTCGGAGTCGGGGGGCGGGGGGGGCTCGGCGCGGCCCCCCCAGACGAAGCGGTAATTGTCCTCCAGGGCCTGCTGCCGGCGGCGCTCGCGCTGCGCCTCCTCCGAGCCCTGCACCTGCGGGGGGACACACCTGAGTGTCACACACTCACACACCTGAGTGCCACACACCTGAGTGTCACCTGCACCTGAGTGTCACACACCTGAGTGTCACCTGCACCTGAGTGTCACACACCTGAGTGTCACACACCTGAGTGCCACCTTCACCTGAGTGTCACACACCTGAGCGTCACACACCTGAGTGTCACACACCTGAGTGCCACACACTCACACACCTGAGTGCCACACACCTGAGCGTCACACACCTGAGTGTCACACACCTGAGCGTCACACACCTGAGTGTCACACACCTGAGTGTCACACACTCACACACCTGAGCGTCACACACCTGAGTGTCACACACCTGAGTGCCACACACCTGAGTGTCACACACTCACACACCTGAGCGTCACACACCTGAGTGTCACACACCTGAGTGCCACACACCTGAGTGTCACACACTCACACACCTGAGCGTCACACACCTGAGTGCCAGACACTCACACACCTGAGTGCCACACACCTGAGTGCCACACACCTGTCACCTTCACCTGAGTGCCACACACCTGAGTGCCCCCTCACCTCAGAGCCCCCCTCACCCCACTGCTCCCCCGAACCCCACTTTTCCCTCCTCAGCTCCTCCCGTGCCTGTGTCCTGCCCCCAGTGTCCCCCCAGTGTCCCCCCAGTGTCCCCCCGTGCCTCAGTTTCCCCCACACTCCTCAGCCCCTCCCTCCCCCAGCCCCCAGCCCCCCCCGCGCCCCCCCAAACCCGCAATTCCCCCCCCCGCACCAGGATGCTGAGGAAGATCTCCTTCAGGCTGCGGGAATCCTCCTCCGACAGCCACTGCGCCGCCGCCTCCTCCTCCTCGGCCCCCGCCGCCGCCGCCGTCACGATCTTGATCTCGATCTTCCCTGGGGGGGCCCGGGGGGGTTAATTTGGGGCTGGGGGAGGGGAGAGGGGGGGCTCCCCCCCCGCTGGACCCCCCCCGCGTTACCTTCAGCCCGCAGCCCCTCCTTGGCCAGCAGCTCCCGCACCTCGTTCTCCACCTGCGGCAGCTGCGGGGGGCTCTGCCTCGCCCGGGGGGGGTCCTGACCCTCCCGAGGGGGTTCCTGATCCTCCCGGGGGGGCTCCGGACCCTCCCGGGGGGGCTCCGGACCCTCCCGGGGGGGCTCCTGATCCTGGGCCGTGTCGCGGTTCCCGGCCCTGCCCATCCGCACCCGCACCCGCCCATCGCCGGGGCCGCCCTTCCTCGCGGCTCCTCCCTCCTCCTCCTCCTCCTCCTCCTCCTCCTCCCCTCTCTGCTCCTCCCCGCGCCCCCCGGGGCCGGGGGCGGGCTCGGGGGGGTCTCGGCGGGGCTGGGCCCGGTCCAGCCGCTCCATCAGGCGGCTCAGGGTGGACGCCAGGGTGCGGCTGGCGCGGCTGCGGTCGAACTCGCCCTTCAGCCCCTCGGTCTCCAGCTCATCCTCCACCTGCACGGGGGTGGGGCGGGGGGGGATCAAGGTGGGCTCCAGGTGGGCTCCTGGGCCTGGCCAACAGGTGCCCAGAGCAGCTGGGGGCTCCCTGGCACGGGAAGGTTGTCCCCAGCCTGTCCCCTGGGCCAGCCACAGGGTCCCCAGCACAGCCAGGGGGGTCCCGACCCTCCCAGGGGCTCCTCAGCCCAGCCAGGGGGGTCCCAGCCCAGCCCAGGGGGGTCCCAGCCCAGCCCGGGGTCCCCCAGCCCACCCAAGGGTGCCCACCTCGCTGATGATGCTGTCGAACTCCTGCTCCATCTGGCTCTTCACCTCCTCCTTCAGCCTGGCCACCTGCTCCCGCGGCAGCAGCTCCAGCCCCGCCAGCAGCGGCCCCGCTTCCTCCTCCTCCTCATCCTCCTCCTCCTCCTCCTCTTCCTCCCCCGTGGTGGGGGGGGCCTCGGGGGCAGGCAGGGCCTCGGGGCTGGGGGGCTCCACGGGGCTGGGGGGGGCTGGGGGAGCTTTCGCTGCTGCTGCCTCCCCCTCCTCCTCCTCCTCCTCCTCCTCGCTCGCCTTCTCCTTGGCCTGGGGCAGCGGGAAGGGGCTCAGGGGGAAACTGAGGCACGGAGAGGCACCCCCCCCCCGCCAAGGGGGGGCTCGGGGGTGGTCCCCACCTTCCTGGTGGTCTCCTTCAGCTCCTCGATGAACTGCAGCAGGTCCCCGGGGCTCCGGATCACCTTGAAGTGGATTTTCTTCCGGGGATCTGGCAGGGAATGCAGAGCAGGGGAGGTGGGGGTGGCAGGGGGGCTCGGGGGGGACACGGGGAGCTGACACGGGGAGGTGACACGGGGTGGTGACACAGGGAGGTGACACCCCAGGACTCACCAGCTGCCCGGCCGCCAGCTGCCCTCGGGGTCGGCTCCTGCAGGGAGGGGACAGGGGACAGAGCAGGGCTCTAAACCCCCCCCAAAGTGACCCCAAGACCCCCCCCCAGGATGTCCCCAGGGTCTCACCCTGGTGCTGTCCCGCTGCTCAGTGCCTGTGGCTGTCACCTCCTTGTCCCCAGCTGTCACCTCCTTGTCCCCAGCTGTCACCTCCTTGGCTGTGCCCACCTGGTTCCCTGGCACGGGGTGAGGGGACACGCCTGGCACCGGGGGTTTCCAGCCCAGGGCTGCCCCCAGGAGGAGAGGGGACACCCAGGGGGTGGTGTCACCATGGGGTGGGGACAGGGCCATACCCTGCTGGGTGCCCTGGGGGCTCGGCTGGCCGGCCCTGTCGCTCCAGAGCCGCGTGTCCAGCGTCCGCAGCTCCTCCGAGATCTCCTCCACCTTCCTCTTGGTGTCAGCTGGGGACACAGGGGACACAGGGGACAGTGCTGGGGGGGCGGGCACAGTGCCATGCTGCAGGGGACAGTGGGAGGGGTCGGAGGGGACAAGGCCAAGCCTGGCATGGAGGGGTCAGTGCCAGCCCCAGGATGGAGGGGACAGGGACAGGAAGGTGGCAGTGCCAGCCTCAGGACACAGGGGACAGTGCCATACTGAAGGGGACAATGCCCAGCCCAGCCCCTGGACAGTGCCACCCTCAGGATGGAGAGGACAGGGACAGGAAGGTGACAGTGCCAGCCCCAGCCCCAGGATGGTGGGGACAGGGCCATGCTGAAGGGGACAGTTCCCAGCCCTGCCCCAGGACCCAGTGCCACCCTCGGGACACAGGGGACAGTGCCAGCCCCAGGCTGAAGGGGACAATGCCAGCCTGAGGACACAGGGGACAGTGCCATGTTGAAGGGGACATTTCCCAGCCCGCCCCCAGAGCCCAGAGCCCCCCCGGCACAGAAGCCCCCCAGCCCGGTGCCCCCCCGGCACAGAAGCCCCCCAGAGCCCAGAGCCCCCTGGCACAGAAGCCCCCCAGAGCCCAGTGCCCCCCTGGCACAGAAGCCCCCCAGCCCGGTGCCCCCCCGGCACAGAAGCCCCCCAGCCCGGCTCCCCCCGGTGCCCCCCGGTTCCCCCGGTGCCCCTGTACTCACAGACTTGTGCCCGCACGTACTGCACGTACTGTGCGGGCGGCAGGGCGGGCTGGCAGCGGATGGGCTGCGGGGCCAGCGCGGGCGCGGGCCGCAGGAAGGGGTGGTGGCAGATGCGCGTGGTGTGCACCGTCAGCACGTAGGAGCACGACTGCGGCTCGTCCACCCGCGCCAGGTAATCGCCCGCGCCCTCCTCGCACAGGAACTGCGGGGGCACCCGGGGGTCACCTGGGCCCCTCCAGGGGTCACCTGTGCCCTGCCAGTGTCACCTGGGCCCCGCTGGGTGTCACCTGTGTCCTGCCGGGGTCACCTGGGCCCCGCTGGGTGTCACCTGGGCCCTGCCAGGGTCACCTGGGCCCTGCCAGGGGTTACCTGTGCCCCACTGGGTGTCACCTGGGCCCTGCCAGGGGTCACCTGGGCCCCACTGGGTGTCACCTGTGTCCCACTGGGTGTCACCTGTGCCCCTCCAGGGGTCACCCAGGCCCTGCCAGGGGTCACCTGTGCCCTGTCTGTCACCTGTGCTCTGCTGGGGGTCACCTGTGCCCTGCTGGGTGTCACTCATGCCCTGCCAGTGTCGCCCGTGCCCTGCCAGGTGTCACTCACACCCCACTGGGTGTCACCTGCGCCCCTCCAGGGGTCACTTGTACCATGCTGGGTGTCCTTCATGCCCCCCGGGTGTCACCCATGCCCCACCAGTGTCACTTGTACCCTGCCAGGTGTCATTTGTGCCCCACCAGGTGTCACCTGTGCTCTGCAGGGTGTCACCTGCCCCCTGCTGGTGTCACCTGCACCCTGCTGGGTGTCACCTGTGCCCTTGCAGTGTCACCTGTGCCCCACCAGGTGTCACCCGCACCCCTCCAGGTGTCACCCACGCCCCACCAGGTGTCACTTGTGCCCTGCCAGTGTCACCTGTGCCCTTCCAGGTGTCCCTCACACCCCACCAGGTGTCACCCACGCCCCTCCAGCTGTCCCTCACACCCCACCAGGTGTTCCCCACACCCACCAGGTGCCACCCACGCCCCTCCAGGTGCCCCCCACACCCACCAGGTGCCCCCCCCGCCCCTGCAGGTGCCCCCCGGCCTTACCCGGACCTCGGCCTCGCGGGCGCGCCCGGTCAGGTCGCAGCGGGAGCCGTTGACGTAGCTCTGGCTGTGGTAGCGCCGCAGCTGGTGCTGCTGGGAGGCCTGGGGGGCGCAGGGTGGGCACGGGGGGCTCTGGGGGGCACCCCCAGCCCCGCCCCCGCTGCCCCCAGGGAGGGGACACAGGGGACAGAGGGGACACACAGGGGACACAGGGGACACACAGGGGACAGAGGGGACAGAGGGGACACAGGGGACACAGGGGACACACAGGGGACACACAGGGGACACACAGGGGACAGAGGGGACACACAGGGGACACACAGGGGACACACAGGGGACACACAGGGGACACACAGGGGACAGAGGGGACACAGGGGACACAGGGGACACACAGGGGACAGAGGGGACACACAGGGGACACACAGGGGACACACAGGGGACAGAGGGGACAGAGGGGACAGAGGGGACAGAGGGGACACAGGGGACACACAGGGGACAGAGGGGACACACAGGGGACACACAGGGGACACACAGGGGACAGACAGCCCCACCTTGGCCGTCTCGTCGTCCCAGTCAAAGGCCGACTGGTAATAGCCCAGCACCAGCACGTCCCCCTTGATCTCTGAGTCTGAGAGGGTCATTAGGGGGTTAATTAGGGTGTTAATTAAGGTGTTCATTAGCGGGGGAGGCCCCCCAGGCTCACCTTCCAGGTGGTACTGCTGGATGTGCCGCCCGTAGCAGAACTCGTACGTCCACCAGTCCTTGGTCTGGGCAGAGGGAGGGGAGACCCCCGGGGTCAGCCTGGGGGGGCCCCCCTGAGCCCCCCTGTGCCCCCCCTGCCCCACACACCCCACCCGGGAGGGTCTGGGGGTGCCCTCCTGTCCCAGAGACCCCTCCCAAGCCCACCCTGGGGGGGTCGGGGATGCCGCCCTGTGCCCCCCCAGACCCCACCCAGGGGGGGCTGAGGGTGGTCCCCTGCCCCACAGACCCCTCCCAAGCCCACCCTGGGGGTGCCCCCCTGCCCCTCCCAACCTCACCCTGGAGGGTCTGGGGTTGCCCCCCTGTGGCCCCCCGGTGCCCCACAGACCCCTCCCAACCCCACCCCGGGGGGCTGGGGGTGCACCCTGAGCCCCCCTGCCCCCCACACCCCACCCGGGGTGGGGCTGGAGGGTCTGGGGGGGCCCCCTGTGCCCCCCTGCCCCAGAGACCCCTCCCAATCCCACCCTAGGGGTGCCCCCCTGTGCCCCCCCAGACCCCACCTGGGGGGGGCTGAGGGTGGTCCCCTGCCCCACAGACCCCTCCCAACCCCACCCTGGGGGTGCCCCCCTGCCCCACACACCCCACTCTGGCGGGTCCGGAGTTGCCCCCCCTGGTCCCCTCCCCGTGCCCCCCCGGTGCCCCTCCCCCGTGCCCCCCCCGGTGCCCCCCCCGGTGCCCCCCCCGGTGCCCCCCGGTGCCCACCTTGAGCAGGCAGGGCGCCGCCCCCATGGGCCGCAGCAGCTCGGCCACGCCGGAGCCGTTGTACTGTCGGGGCTGGCGGGGGGGCCCGGGGGGCGGCGCCACGGCCGCGGGGGGCAGGCGGCACTCGTAGCGCTGCTTGAACCGCGACGCCACCGTCACCACCTCCTCGGCCTGCTGCTGCGGGGGGGGCACGGGGGGGTTAAACAGCCCGGGAACCAACCCGGGACACCCCTGGGAACCAACCCGGGACACCCCTGGGAACCAACCCGGGACACCCCTGGGACCCCTCAGACACCCCCGGGACACCTCCGGGACCCCCCCGGGACACCCCTGGGAGTCACAGCCCTGGAACCCACCCCAGGACACCCCTGGGGACCCCCCCGGGACACCCCTGGGAGTCACAGCCCTGGGAACCACCCCGGGACACCCCTGAAACCCCCCCGGGACCCCCCCAGGACACCCCAGACACCCCTGGAACCCACCCCGGGACCCCTCAGACACCCCAGAGCCCCCTGGAAACCACCCCAGAACACCTCTGACCCCCCCCCGAACACCCCAGACCCCCCCCCCGGGACCCCCCAGCCCCTGCCAGGACACCCCTGCCCCCCCCCGGGACCCTGAAATCTGACCCCCCTTGCAAAGACCCCCCCCCGCAGAGCCCCCAGAGCCCCCCCAGGGACCCTCCCGGTGACCCCCCCAGCCCCCCCACCCCCCGGGTGGGACGGGACAGACCCCACAGCCCATCCCCCGTGGGGAGGGGGGGGGCACAGCTCCGTCCCCGCCCCCAGCAGCTGCCGCGGGGGGGGGCTGCGGACCCCCCCTCAGAGCCCCCGGGGGGGCGGCAGCAGCCGCGGGCAGCGCCCCCTCCCCGCCCCCGAAACACGAAGTGAAACTCCCAGCGAGAGGAGCCCGGGCAGGGCCGGAGCCACATCCCGGGGGGGCCGCGGGGACACCGGGACCCCCGGGCGCGGCGGGAGAGGGACCGAGACCCCCGGTGCCCCCCCAGCGCCGCTGCATCCCGGCCCGGGGTCCCCCCTCCCGGTACCCCCGGGGCTGACCCTGCCTGAGTCGGTGTCCCTGCCCCCTCTGGGGATCCCCGGGCCGGTCCCGCTCCCCAGCGGCCCCCGGGCCCGGAGCAGCGAGCGCGGGCCGGTGCCCCGGGCCCGGTGCAGCCGCTGACCCCGCGGACAGGAGCTCCCGGTGCCCGTAGGACCCCCCCGGCCCGGGCGGCATTCCTGACCCGCAGCCGCTGCTCCCCTCCCGGGCAGCCCCGCCGGTCCCGGTAGCGCCCCCCCCCGGCCTCCCCGCTCCCCCTCCGTTGGCCCCGGTGCCGCGGCGCACCTGCCCGGCCAGCACGGGCTCGGCCAGGATCTCGAGGCCGTACTTGAGCTCGCTGAGCTCCTGCAGGTTGAGCGCGGCTCGGGCCCCGCGGAGGGGCCACCCCGGGCCGAGCAGCGCCAGCAGTGCCAGCACCGCCACCGGCCCCGGGCCCCGCCGCGCCGCCATCTTCCCCCGCCGCCGCCGCTTCCGCTTCCGCCCGCGCCTCCCCGCGCCCGCCCCGGCCGCGCTGCTCCGGGTGGCGATTCGTCCGTACGCCTGCCTGTCAATGGCGACAACCGCTTTGATTGGTCAAGGGGCGGCGATGACGCCACCGGTTGTGAGGCCGCGGGTGCGAGGCGGTTGCGAGGCCCGGGGCGGCGGCGATTGGCCGGAGCCCGCGCGGGCGGCAGCCAATGGCGAGGCGGGGCGCGGCCGGCCGCGATGACGTCGCGCGCGGCGGTTCCCCATTGGCCGAGCGGGATGCAGGCGATCCCCGCGCGCTGATTGGTGGAGGCCACGGAGCATCCCGGGGGCGTCACGTGATTACCGGAGCCGGGACGGGGGGAGGGGGGGGACTCGGCCCCGCTCCTGGGGGAGGCCCCAGCCCACGGTGAGAGGGGCGCGCGGGGCACCCCGAGCCAGCGGGGCCGCCCTCAGCATCCTCCCCGCCCCCAGCCCCGCGGTGCTCCCCGAGTTTCCTCCCGACCCCGCCCGAGCCCCCCCAGGACCCCCCCAACCCCTCCCCGCGGACCCCTCGGCGTTTCCTTCACCCGCCTGGCAACACCCAACCCCCCCCAAATCTCCCCATCCCCCCCCCCAACCATCCCCGAGCCTCCGCCCCCTCCCGGTCCGGGCGGCGCTTCCCGAGCCCCCCCGCGCCCCCCCCGCTCAATGGGGCCGTTGTGCGCCCGGTGCGTGGGCACAAAGCGCGGCCTGTGCCCGCCGCGCCGGGGGGGCTGAGCCCGCTCCCCATCCCCCCCCGGCCCGACCCCCGGCAGGCGGTGCAGCCCCTCCCCCCCCACCGCCCCTCCCCGAGTTTTGCACCCCCCCCTCTCCCCGCCCCCCCGTCCCCCTTTCCCCCCGCAGCCTCGCCCCGCCCCTCCCGGGGCTGCGGCGGTGCCGTTCCGCACCGAGGCCGCCGGGGGCGCCCTCGCCGCCCGCTCCGGTGCCGGTGCCGGTGCCGCTCGCGGCCGCGGAGCGCCGGGAGCCGCCAGCGGAGCCAGGTAGGGCCGGGGCCGCTCCTGTCGCGGCGTGTCGCGATCGGGGGTGGCACCTGCCGCTGCCCGGCGGCTGCGACATCGCCGCCTCACCGCCCCCCCCCCGCCCGCCCCCTCCCCAGACACCCCCGAGTCCCCCCCGGGCCGCTGGAATCCCCCCCCCCGAATACCTCCGGCCCCCCCAGCATCCCCCCCACCCCCCATCCCCGCTCACCCCCCCCCCGCCCGGACACTCCCAGCCCCCACCCCCCCCTGGCCTCCCGCCCCTCCCGGCTCCCCGAGCCCCCCCCGGCACCCCCCAGGCCCCTCCCTGCCCCCCCCGGTGCCCCCAGCCCCTCCCGCCGCGACGTCTCCCCCTTGGCCCGAGCCCCCCATCCTCGGGGGAGCCCCCCGGGGGGGTGGGAGGGGGGGGGGGTCTGGGGCGGCCCCCGGCTGCAGCCGCACCCCGGGGGGTCTCGGGGGTCCCGGGGGTCCCCGCCGCCCGTGACGCCGCCCCCGTGCCCCCAGGCCGGTGCTGCGGGGGGGGCAGAGCCATGAGCGTGGGCTGAGCCCCCCCGGCTGGGACCCGCGCCCACCCCGAGGTGAGGACACTGGGAGCACTGGGAGCACTGGGAGCACTGGGAGCGCTGGGGGGGAGGAGGGGGGGGGAGCAGAGCCCGGCGGGCTGGAACTGGGGCGGGGGGGGGGGGCGCTGGGCTGAACTGGGAGCACTGGGAGCGCTGGGAGGGCGGCGCGGGGAGTGAGGGGCGGTGCTCGGCACTGGGGGCACTGGGGGGCACTGGGGGGCACTGGGGGCACTGGGAGTCACTGGTTTACACTGGGGACAGCGGGGACACTGGTTTATATTGGGTTATACTGGGTTATACTGGGTTATACTGGGTTATACTGGGTTACACCGGGTTATTCTGATTTATACTGAGTTTACGCTGGTTTGCACTGGGTTATACTGGGTTATACTGGTTTACGCTGCGTTATATTGGGTTATACTGGTCGCAGTGGGTTAACTGGGTTATACTGGGTTGCACTGGGTTATTCTGATTTACACTGGGTTATACTGGGTTATACTGGTTTGCACTGGGCGCTGGTGCCCCTGGGTGCCCCTGGCTGCTCCGGGGGGCACCGCGGGGCAGGGGGTGACAGTGACACCGAGGGGGTGACGGTGACACCCGGGGTCAGAGGTGACGGTGCCCCCCGCCCCCCCAGGCAGGATGCGGGGGGCGCAGCGGGCGCTGTGCCTGCTGCTGGTGGCCTCGGCCTCGCTGGCCGCGCTCTACCTGCACCTCTGGGCGCCCAAGGGCCCCCCCAGCGTGGACCTGCGCCGCCCCCCCCCCCGAGCGGCTGCCGCCCCCCCTGCCCCCCCCCGCCCGCGCCTACCCCCACGTGCCCTTCCGCCTGAAGGAGGAAGTGATGGAGTAAGGATGGGGGGGGTGTGGGTGGGGGGCACCCCGGGGTGGCACCCGTGGGTGGGTGGGTGTTCGTGGGTGGGGGTCTGGGGGGTGCCCAGGGGTGGGGGGAGTCTTTGTGGGTGGGGGGCTGGGAATGCCGGGGCTGGGGGTGCCCTGGGATGGGGTCACTCAGGGCTGAGGGCACCCCGGGGTGCCCCACAGCAGCACCCAATTCCACCCTGACACCGGTGGGCACGGGGGGGGGGGGGGGCTGATTCCGGGACCCCCGGGACCCCCAGAGCCCCGGGACCCCCAGAGCCCCGGGACCCCCAGACCCTCCAGGCTCTTGCGACCCCCAGCGCCCCCCTGGTCGATCCATGGGCACCCCTCAGGTGTCTCCTGAGGCGGGGGGCACCCGTGGGTGGGGGGCACCCGTGGGTGGGGGGCACCCAAAAGCGGGCGCACCCCAGGGCGGGCTGTGGGGGGCACCTGGCGATGCCAGGGTGGGCTCAGGTGTCCGCCAGGTGCCAGGGCGGTGCCAGGTGAGGGCGGGAGGTGTCAGGGCGGTGCCCCCGTATCCCGGACGCTGCGACAGCGGCTCCGTGTCGCGACAGGCTGCTGCCCAGGAACGGCTGCTCGTGCGAGGCGGAGGCGGAGGCCGGGCTGGCGCTGCCCCTGCGGCGGCGGCTCTTCGGGCCCGGCCCGGCGGGGCTGGACTTCGCCAGCGCCTTCGCCCCCGGGGAGCGGCCGCGGCAGCTGCGGCTGCGGGAGCGCGAGTACCGCAACTACCGGAACCGGTGAGCGGGGGAGACCCCCGGGGCAGACCCCCCCCCCCGCCGGGCGCTTCGGGGGCTCAGCAGCGGGAGAAGAGGGTGGGACCCCCGGGGCTGCCGGCTCTGGGGCGGGGGAGACCCCCCCAGGGCAGCTCGGGGTGGGCTGGGGGCTCAGCAGCAGGAGGAGGGTGGGACCCCCGGGGCACCTCGGAGTGGAGGAGACCCCCCCAGGGCACCTCGGGGGCTCAGCAGCGGGGGAGGAGGGTGGGACCCCCGGGGCTGGGTGCGTGACTGAGCAGTCCCGGGGCAGGGTGGGGACTCCCCAGGGACCCCCCCCCACCCCGGTTGAACCCCCACCCACCCCCCCCCCCGCAGGGTGCAGACCCCCGCCGACCGCCTGCTGATCGTCCCGGCCAACTCCCCCCTGGAGTACCCGGCGCAGGGGGTGGAGGTGCGGCCGCTGCAGACGGTGCTGGTGCCCGGTGAGGGGGCGCGGGGGGCGCGGGGGGCACCGGGACAAGGAGGGCAGCGCGTACGGGGGGCAACGGGGGCGGGGGGGGCACGGAAACCTGGGGGTGCGGGGCGGCGGGGATGGAGGGGGGGGCACCTGTGGGGTGGGGGCGTGAAGGGGGAGGGGGGGGCAGGGGGTCCCCCCGGGGGTCTCGGGGCCTCACCCCCGTGTCGCGACCCCCAGGGCTCAGCCTGCAGGCGCCGGCCAGGAACAGGTACCAGGTGAGGGCGGGGGCGGGGCACGGGGGAGGGGCTGGGGAGGGGGGCGTGGCTTGAGCGGACCGGGGGGGCTTGTCCTGTTTGTGGGCGGGGCTTACCCTGTTTGTGGGCGGTGCTTACCGTGTTTGTGGGCGGGACTTATCCTGTTTGTGGGCGGGATTTGTCCTGTTTGTGGGCGGGACTTACCCTGTTTGTGGGCGGGGCTTACCCTGTTTGTGGGCGGGATTTGACATGTTTGTGGGCGGGGTCTCCCCGGTTTGTGGGCGGGGCCTGTCCGCTCTGTGGGCGGGGCGTGCGGGAGTGGGCGGGGCCGGGGCGGGCTCCCTCCACCCCCGTGCGCAGCCCCCCCCGGTTTTGGGGAGGGGTCCCTGCCGTGCCCCCCGCGGCCCCCCCGTGACCTGCCGCCCCCCAGGTGAACCTGACGGCCTCGCTGGGCACGCTGGCGGTGGCGGCCGAGGTGGAGGGCGTGGCGCTGCGGGGGGAGGGGCAGCCGCACCTGTCCTTGGCCGCCGCCCACCTGGACCACCTGAACCGGCAGCTGCAGTTCGTCACCTACACCAACACCCAGTTCCACCCCGACACCGCCGACATCGGTGGGTACGGGGGGAGCTGAGCGGGACCCCCGGGACCCCCCAGAGCCCCGGGACCCCCCAGAACCCCGCGACCCCCAGAGCCCTGGGACCCCCCAGAGCCCTGGGACCCGCCAGAGCCCCGGGACCCCTTTGAGCCCCGGGACCCCCAGAGCCCTGGGACCCCCCAGAGCCCTGGGACCCCCAGAGCCCCGCGACCCCTTTGAGACCTGGGACCCCCCAGAGCCCCGGGACCCCCAGAGCCCTGGGACCCCCCCCAGAGCCCCGCGACCCCTTTGAGCCCTGGGACCCTCCAGAGCCCCAGCACCTCCACAGAGCCCCACGACCCCCCAGAACCCTGCGACCCCCAGAGCCCTGGGACCTCCCCAGAGCCCCGGGACCCCCCAGAGCCCCGGGACCCCCAGACCCCCCAGGCTCCTGCGACCCCCAGCGCCGCCCTGGTTGATCCGTGCGAACTCCAGCGACCCCCAGCGTCTTCCCGGACCCCCCCAAACCCCCACCCTGGGGTGCCCTGGATCCCCCAGACCCCCACGGGGACATTCGTGGTACCCCCGACGCCCCCCGGGTTCTTCCCCCTTGGGAATCCCGACCCCACCCCCGCGCCCCCCGGGTCCCCCCGCGCCCCCCGCGCCCCCAGCCCCCCCTGGCCCTGCAGTGCAGTTCTCCACCGACGGCCACTCCGCCGCCTTCGCCATCCGCATCCGGCACCCGCCCACCCCCCGCCTGTACGGCCCCGGGGCGCCCGGCGACAGCGACGGCGACAGCGACAGGGACAGCGACAGCGGCGGGGACGGGGGTGAGCGCGGGGCCCTGCCCCCCACAGCGGCCCTGCCCCGTGCTCCCGGTGCTCCCAGTGCCAGAATCCCGGTGCTCCCAGTCCTTCCCAGTGCTCCCAGTGCTCTCGGTGCCAGAATCCCAGTGCTCCCAGTGTCTCCAATGCAGACTCCCAGTGCTCCCAGTGCTCCCAGTACAGGCTCCCAGTCCCTTCCAGTGCTCCCAGTGCCCCCAGTGCCAGAATCCCAGAGCTCCCAGTGTCCCCAGTGTTCCCAGTGCCGGCTCCCAGTGCCCCCAGTGCAGATTCCCAGTGCTCCCAGTGCCCCTAATGCTCCCAGTACAGGCTCCCAGTACTCCCAGTGCAGGCTCCCAGTCCCTTTCAGTGCTTCCAGTGCCCCCAGTGTCCCCAGTGGCAGAATCCCAGTGCTCCCAGTGCCCTCAGTGCAGAATCCCAGTGCCCCCAGTGCCCCCAGTGCTCCCAGCGCCTCCCCCCCAGGGTACAACATCTCGGCGCTGGTGACCGTGGCCACCAAGACCTTCCTGCGCTACGACAAGCTGCGGGGGCTGATCGCCAGCATCCGCCGCTTCTACCCCTCCGTCACCATCGTGGTGGCCGACGACAGCCAGCGGCCAGAGCCCCTCAGCGGGCCCCACCTGGAGCACTACCTCATGCCCTTCGGCAAGGTGGGGGGCGCGGGGGGGGGCACGGGGGGGGCGCGGGGGGCTGGGGGACATGTGGGACCCCAGACAGGGACACAGAGGGCTGTGGGGGGCTGGAGGACCCCAGAGAGGGGGCACAGGGGGCTGGCAGAGCCCTGGGGCTGTGGGACCCCAGGCAGGGGACATGGGGTTCCCAGTGCTCCCAGTGCAGGCTCACAGAGCTCCCAGTGCTCCCAGTTCCTCCCAGTGGGCTGTGGGACTCCAAAGAGGGGACATGGGGGGCTGAGGGGGTGTGGGACATGTGGGACCCCAGACAGGGGGCACAGGGGGCTAGGGGGGCTGGAGGACCGCAGAGAGGGGACATGGGGGGGCTGTGGGGGCTGTGGGACCCCAGACAGGGACACTGGGCGGTGTCGGGGCCGTGGGACATGAGAGGGACCCCAAAAAGGGGGGGACACGGGAGGTCTGGCAGGGGCTCAGATCAGTGGGAGAGCTGCAGGGCCCGGGGGTGGGGGGCACGGTGCCCCTGCCAGGGGGGCTCAGGGGGGTTGGGGGGCGCGTCCCTGGGCACCTGCGGGGTGTGTTCAGCCCCGGGCCCGCTGCCCCCGCAGGGCTGGTTCGCCGGGAGGAACCTGGCGGTGTCGCAGGTGACCACCAAGTACGTGCTGTGGGTGGACGATGACTTCATCTTCACGCCCCGCACGCGGCTGGAGAAGCTGGTGGACGTGCTGGAGAGAACCAGCCTGGACCTGGTGGGGGGCTCGGGGGGCTCCGGGGAGGGGCTCCGGGGGTGGTGGTCCTGGTTCTCCCGTTCCAGAACCAGCCTGGAGCGGCTGCGGGGGATTCGCGGGGGTTTGGGGGGGATTTGGGGGGCGCAGCGGGGCACCCGGGGGGGGCAGGGGGTGCCCGTGCTCCGCTGGCCTCACTGCCACGCCCGGTGCCGGTGCCCGGACAGAACCAGCCCGGTTCGTGTCCCGGGAGCGGCACTCCCGGTGTCCCCGGGCCCCCCCGTGCCCGGCAGTGTCCCCCGCTGGGCCAAGCCGGGGGTCCCGGAGGTCGCGGGAGTCCCGGGGGTCGCGGGCGGGGGGGTGACACCGGCATTCCCTGGGGACGTTCCCGGTCTGGGTGCGGCGTGACTGGGTGGGCGATGCCGGGGGCGGTCCCGGCGGTGCCGGTGCCCAGGTGGGGGTCCCGGCGGTGCCAGTGCCCCCTCCCCAGCCCCACGCTGGAAGGGTCCTGAGGGTCCCGGTGCCCGGGGTGGGGGTCCCGGGGGTCCCGGGGGTGCCAGTGTCCGGGTGAGGGTCCCGGGGGTCCCAGGGGTGTCGGTGCCGGGCTGGGGGTCCCGGGGGTCCCGGGGGTCCCAGTATCCGGGTGCGGGTCCCGGGGGTCCCGGGGGTGCCGGTGCCAGGCTGGGGGTCCCGGGGGTCCCGGGGCCCCTCGGCAGCCCCCCGCCGTGCCCGCAGGTGGGCGGCGCGGTGCGGGAGATCACCGGTTACACCACCACGTACCGGCAGCGGCTGAGCGTGCGGGGGGGCGGCGCGGGGGGCGACTGCCTGCGGACCCGGCCCGGCTTCCACCACCGCCTGGCCGGCTTCCCCGCCTGCGTGGTCACCGACGGCGTCGTCAACTTCTTCCTGGCCCGCACCGACAAGGTGCGCCAGGTGGGCTTCGACCCCCGCCTGCGCCGCGTGGCTCACCTCGGTGAGGGGCGGGGGGGGCACGGGGAGGGGGGCTGGGGAGGTCCTGGGGGGGTCCGGGGTCTTGGGGGGGTCCGGGGTCTTGAGGGGTCTGAGGGGATTTCGGGGGTGAGGGGGAGGATGAGAGTCCTGGTGGTCCCCGGATCCCCCTGGGGGTGTTGAGGGGTCTGGGGGGGCCCTGGGGAGGGGGAGTCCGGGGGTGTCTCTGGAGGGGTCTGGGGACCCTCAGGGGAGGAGTGGGGGGCTTCACTGAGGGTCTCAAGGAGGGGGAGAAGAGAGGCCTGGGGGGTGCCTGGGGTGTTCTGGGGTCCTGAAAAGGGGGGGCTGGGGACCCTAAAATGGGGTCAGAGATAAAGGGGGGGGTGCTGGGGTCCCCCAAAATGGGGTCAGGGGGGTCAGAGATAAGGGGAGATACCGGGGTCCCCCACAATCCAGAGGTCGGAGATAAGGGGGGGGAACTGGGGTCCCCCAAAATGGGGTCAGAGATAAGGGGGGGGGAACTGGGGTCCCCCAAAATGGGGTCAGAGATAAGGGGGGATGTCAGGGTGCCCCACAATTCAGGGGGTCAGAGATAAAGGGAGATGCTGGGGTCCCCCATGATGGGCTCAGAGATAAGGAGGGGATACCGGGGTCCCCCAAAATGGGGTCAGGGGGTCAGAGATAAGGGGACATTCCGGGGTCCCCCACAACCCAGAGCTCAGAGCCCAAGCAGATCCCCCCCCCCTCACCGCGACCCCCCCCGGGCTCACAGCCCCCCCGAGGCCCCCCCGGCCCAGCTCTGAGCCCATTTTTGGGGCTCCCCTCTCCCCCCCCGTCCCCAGAGTTCTTCATCGACGGGCTGGGGGTGCTGCACGTGGGCTCCTGCGAGGACGTGGTGGTGGATCACGCCTCCAAGCTGGCGCTGCCCTGGCGGCGCTCGGAGGGCGAGCGGCAGTACAACCGGTACCGGTACCCGGCGGCGCGCGACGACAGCCTGCGCCTCAAGCAGCGCCTCTTCTTCTTCAAGAACCGCTTCAAGTGCATGGCCGGGGACTAGGGGCGGGCACCGGGACCGGAACCGGGACCGGAACCGGGAACCGGCACTGGGAACTGGGAACTGGAACCAGGAACCGGGAACTGGAACCAGGAACCGGGAACCGGCACCGGGAACCAGGAACCGGCACTGGGAACCGGGCACCAGGAACTGGGAATGGGCATGGGGCACCAGGAACCGGGAACCGGAACCGGGCACCGGGAACTGGCACCGGGAACCAGGAACTGGACACCGGGAACCGGGAACCGGAACCAGGCACTGGGAACCGGCACCGGGAACCGGCACCGGGCTCTGGACACCGGGAACCGGAACTGGGCACTGGAACCGGGAACCGGGAATCGGGAACTGGGCTCTGGACACCGGGAACTGGGCATGGGGCACCGGGCACTGGACACCAGGAACCAGCACCAGGCACCGGGAATCGGGCATGGGGCACCGGCCACTGGGAACCGGGCTCTGGACAAGGGGAACCGGGCAACGGGAACCGGAACCGGGCACTGAGCAGTGGGCAACAGGAACCAGGCACTGGGAACCGGGCACTGGGCATGGCAACCGGGAACCAGCCCCTGGGCTCTGGGCACTGGGCTCTGGACACCGGGCACGGCCATCGGCACCGGGCACGGCCACCAGCGGCCAACCCTGGGGTGCCACGGGGCTGCTGGGGTGACACGGGGGTGACACCGCCCCCGTGAGCGTGAGTGACCTCTCACGGAGGTGACACGAGGCCACCACCCCAGGGTCACCGACGGCCCCCGAGGACATTGCTCACATGGCTGCTGACCCCAGGGTCACCCCAAGGGTCACCGCTGCCAGCCCCCCCCCTCCGGTGTCCCCAAGAGCCACCACGACCACGAGCTGCTCCACGGGCCAGCGGCCACCTCTGGACACCCCTTTGGGGCCGTGTCCCCTTTGGGGCCACCCCGTCATTGGTCACCTCAGGGCTGCCACCAACCCTGGGGCGCCCCTGGGGTGACACAGGGCCACCCCCAGGGCCACCCCCACCACTGTGGCCCTGACTCCAGGGTCACCCCAGCCCTGGTGCCACCACCGCCACCACCACCACCACCTGCTCCCCGGGGTGCCCCTGGCCACCCCCGGGGCCACCACCACTGAGGGACACCCCCCTGGCCACCCCCAGAGCCACTGCCATGGGCCACCACCACCCAGTGCCACCACCCAAGGCCACCACGGCCCCGCGGGGTCCCCGGAGCCCCCCACCCCACCCCTCCCCCCCCCCCCCGCGGTGTTTTTAGCTCTTTTGTACTTTGGGGGTGGGGTGGTGGTGGTGGGGTCCCCCCTCCCCTCCCCCCCCTCCCCGGGCATGGGGTCCCCTCCCCCTCCCCCCCCCCCCCGTTCCTGTTGTCCCCTCCCCCCCTCCCCTCCCCCACTCGGTTTTCTATTGTACAGCCCCTCCCCCCGCGCTGCCGCCAGGATTTTTGTGCCAAGTCTCGGCCCCTCCCCCCCCCCCCGGGACCCCCGGAGCCCCCTGGGGTGGGTGGGGGAGGGGCTGGGGGGAGGGGCTGCTCCCCCCCTCCCCGCCCTTTTCTACCCAATGGATGGTGAGATTTTAACCAGCCCGAAATCAGCTCCTTTCTTCCAAAAAATGGCACGGGGGGGAAGGGGGAGGGGAGGCCACGCCCACTGGGAGGGGCTATGAGAGGGGGAGGGATCATGGGGGTGGGAGGGGCTATGGGGGGACCGTGGGGTGCGGTCAGTGGGTGTGGCCAGGGCGTGGTCAGAGGGGGCGTGATTGTGGGAGTGGTCAGTGGGTGTGGGCGGTGGGTGTGTCACTGGGTGTGGTCGGTGGGTGTGGTCAGCAGGAGACAATCCTTAATGACCCGTTAGCAGGAGATAACCCTTAATGGCCAATTAGCGTGAGACAATCCCCCCGATGTCCCACCCCGATGTCCCCACCCCGATGTCCCAGGGCCTGAGGGGGCTCCAGGGGAGCTGCAGAGGGGCTGGGGACAGGGGACGGGGGGGGACAGGAGCCAGGGAATGGCTCCCAGTGCCCAGGGCAGGGCTGGCTGGGAGGTTGGGAATTGGGAATTGGGAATTGGGAATTGGGAATTCCTCCCTGGGAGGGTGGGGAGGCCCTGGGATGGATTTCCCAAAGCAGCTGTGGCTGCCCCTGGAGCCCTGGCAGTGCCCAAGGCCGGGCTGGGCAGGGTTTGGAGCAGCCTGGGGCAGCGGGAGGTGTCCCTGCCATGGCACGGGTGGCACTGGGGGGGCTCTGAGGTCATTTCCAACCCAAACCATTCCGCCAGTCCCTCATCCCCCATTGCCCTCCATATTCCGCCCTTCCGGACTACATTTCCCATCACCCCCCGCGCCAGCACCGCCCAGCGTCCCCAGGGGACTCGGTTTCCCATGGTGCCTCGCGGCGGAGCTGCGTCAGCGCGGGCGGCGTCACGTGACGCGGGGCGGTATAAAAGCGGCGGCGCAGCGGCCGCGGCCCCATTGTTGTCGGCGCGCGCGGCGGGGCGGGAGCGGCCCCGGGGCCCCCCCCCAACGCCCCCCGCCCCCCACCCCGCCCCACCGGCCCCTCCGGACCCCCCCCGGGCACCGGTGAGTGGCGGGGGAAGGGCGGGAAGGTCCGGCCTCGGTGTGCTCGGGGGCTGGGAGGAAGGGTGGGGGGGGGCGGCCTCCGCCTGCGGTGGTGGGGGGGGGGGGGCTGTGAGGGGTGGGGGGCGCTGTGAGGGGTGGGGGGCGCTCCGGGGGTGGGGGTCTGTAGGAGATGGGGGGTGAAGGGGTCCGGGGGGCTTCCCAGCCCGGGGAGCTGCTGCAGATATCCGGGGGGGGGCAGGGAGATGAGGGGCATTATGGACCCTATAGCTGGGGGGGGGCTATAGGGGAGGGGGTCCCGTCCAGCCGGGAGCCCTCCCAGCGGGGCGGGGGTCGTAGGGGATGTGGGAGGGAGGGAGGGGCTGGAGGGGACGGCGGCGGGGCTGTGGGTGCCCCTTGGAGCTGAGGCTCTGTGGGAGAGGGGGGCTGTGAAATGTGGGGAGGGGGCTGGAGGGGGTGAGGGGGGGTCCCTGTACCTGTGGATCTGTAGGGTGATGGGGTGGGGGGCTCTGTGTGAAATGTGGGCCTGTCCCTGCTGGGAAGATACAGGGGTCGCCGTAGGGGATGGGGGGTCGCTGTAGGGGATGGGGGGTCGCTGTAGGGGATGGGGGGTCGCTGTAGGGGATGGGGGTCGCTGTAGGGGATGGGGGTCACTGTAGGGGATGAGGGTCGCTATAGGGGATGGGGGTCGCTGTAGGGGATGAGGGTCGCTATAGGGGCTATGGGGGGTTGGCTATAGGGGCTATGGGGGGTGGGCTATAGGGGCTATGGGGGCTTGGCTATAGGGGATGGGGGTCGCTGTAGGGGCTGTGGGGCTGTAGGGGACGGGGTCCCACAGAGGATGTGGGGAGCCCTTACAGCCCCCCCTGCATTTGGGGCCTCGAGGGGCTGTGTAGGGCCCCCCCACTGTTATATTTGGGGTTGGGGGGCTCTGGAAGGGGGGGGTCTCCCCCCTGCTGTACCTTGGGGGGCACTGGGGGTCCTTAGGGTGGAGGACACGGGGTTGTGTTTGGGGTTCTCTGAGGAGGTGATGGTGATGATGATGATGGTGGTGATGAGGGGGAGGTCACACCTGGGGGGTCAGGTGTCCCCCTGGAGCGGGGCTGCCCCCGCCAGGTGAGGAGGTGTTGGGCCAATCCCCCCAAGGTGACTCGGGGGGGGTCCCAGGTGACCCTGAGCTCAGGTGAGGGGTGGGGGGGAGCAGCGCCTGGGCCTTCCCCTCACCTTTGGGAACGGGACAGGTGAGACAGGTGTGACAGGCAGGGGAAGCTCAGGTTGGGTGTCAGGGAAAAGGTTTTCCCAGGAAGGGCGATGAGGTGTTGGAATGGCCTGCCCGGGGAGGGGCTGGGGTCACCACCCCGGGGGGGTTAAAACGAGCCGGGGTGTGGCACTGAGGGCCGGGGGCTGCCTGAGCTGTGGGGCTGGGTCGGACTGGATGAGCTTGGAGGTCTCTCCCAGCCCGGAAATTCTGGGATTCCGTGGTTCCATGATTCTGGGGTTCTGGGATTCTGTGGTTCTGTAATTCCATGATTCCTTGATTCTGGAGTTCCGTGGTTCTGAGATTCTGGGGTTCCATGATTCCATGATTCTGGGGTTCTGTGCTTCTGTAATTCCGTGATTCTGGGATTCTGTGGTTCTGTAATTCCATGATTCCATGGTTCTGGGGTCTCTAATTCCATGATTCCGTGATTCTGGCATTCTGTAATTCCATGATTCCGTGGTTCTGTGATTCTGGGGTTCTGGGATTCTGTGTTTCTGTAATTCCATGATTCCGTGGTTCCGTGATTCCATGATTCTGGGGTTCTGGGGTTCCGTGCTTCTGTAATTCCATGATTCTTTGATTCCATGGTCCTGGGATTCTGGGGTTTTGGGATTCTGGGGTTTTGGGATTCTGGGGTTCTAGGATTCTGGGATTCCGTGATTCTGGGGTTCTGGGATTCTGTGGTTCTGTAATTCCACGATTCCGTGGTTCCGTGATTCTGGGGTTCCATGGTTCCATGATTC